>JANTFA010132625.1:0-13421 GCA_026413405.1 Phytosciara flavipes | reverse complement strand
TTTTTGACCCAGTGAGTGAAAAGGTCCGAGGATGGAGCGGAGCGTCGCCTTTTTGGTCCTTGTGACATAATAACTACTTCGTGAATAAATAAAAATGATAAAAGTAGCACATAAAATAACTTGAATAAGTCAATAAGAACATATAACACCATTAAAACATCTGCCCCATTAAGCCTTGTGTGGAGGGTTGGCGGTCTCTTTGATCTTCACCCTTACTGTGAGTGGCTGGATGAGGGGGAGGGCCGAAAAAGTGTTGAAAAAGATAAAGGTACTTTCTCTTCTCCTCTTGAAAGGGTAAAAGAAAAACGTCTTCTGCGCCTTCTTCTACTGTCTCGACTTTCGAATTAGACAAAGAAAGAAATATTGAACAGTGGAATTTGATTGAGGGTCATATCATATTGCTCAAACCGAATAAATATTTACTTCAAATGAATAGGAAGGAATCCTTCCGAAGGATGCAGCACATAAACTCGAATTACAAATTAAAATAAGAATTTCCATATCACAGTAGATTACTATACCAGGGAAGTAATTTTATGTATCGTTTCCAGATGAGTACAAACATCCGAGGTACTTGTATACTGTACGAGCGAGGTAAAGGGTTTTCACTCATAAAGGAATGACCCCTTTACCTCCCTAGTAAAGAAACAATTTCTATCGCGATCCCTTGCGGAAAGTTGTCATTACATGTAGATATCTTGGTAGATATGGAACTGGTCATTATATATGCATGTTCATAGCATAGCATTACATGGTAGTAACAACTTTCCGCATGAGACTACGCTCGTTGCTGGAAGTTATTCAACAATTCGTGACAATTTATAAGAATCACGAACCCAAATTTTGACTCGTGCCGTTGCATTTCTCTCTAAACAAGTCAAAATAACAGTCCCCAAAGCTTCTTGCTTGAATACACAATCGTGAGTTCGACTCATATCACAAAATTGACAATCATGCATTACTTCCGCCGCATTCAACGCAATCTACTATTACAAGTGTCGGGCCGAAAATAGAGGAATTTTTCAGTTTCAATAAAAGGTTAGTCAATTTAGAATTTAATTGACTTCAAAAAGGCAAATCGAGTATCAACATCCGCCTACTCATAACACTCGTATAACCTACTTTACAGCACCGACAAGGCCAGAATGATCGAATTTATCCGATTTCTTCCTAATAGGTGGGTTCGTTTGTGCAACTACGGTAAAAAATTTGAATATCGAACACAAGTACTTTCGATTTTTTCCGCGACGCGTCGCACCCTTTGTTTCCAATCGCGAAGAGTAGAACAGAGTTTTCAATCGAAAAGAAGAACAGATTTTCTGTTCATGAAACCAAATAATGTTTCTTTGAGCCGAACTATTCCGTCGATTACAACAAAATGATAAATTTTATGTGGCAGCGGTAGTGCTTGGTTGCAAATACACATGACCCAGTAACAGTGGACGTAGATGAGAAGGTACGGAAACATCGTGAAATTTAGTGAGTTTACAAAATGTTCTCATCCGTGATTTTTGGTCATACGTCTTGCTAGCCGATTGCGGCATAGGTGCTCGATTTCGCAAGGAAACTTATCTTATTCTATGCAATGAAAGTGGAGTCAAGGTATGGCCAGGTCGTGCAAGCCCGAGGACATACGGACTTTGCAATTTTTAGCCTCGAACGAACTCTTAATTCAAATTTATTATGATTTTTTTTTACAAAAATGAGTTCGTTCAATGTGAAAAGTGAAAGTCCCTCGGAAAATCCGCATGTCCTCCCGCCCATATAGATGCAAACGGTTGGCCATACCTCGTCTCTACTTTAATTGATACTATGGGCCGGCTCAAGAGTGAATTTTTCGAAATATTCATCACAAAATTTTTCCTCGTTTGTGTGTGCATCAGACGTACTCATAAAGCGTTTACAATGCGTAGGTTCGTAATGTTGTGATGCTCAGAATGGTTTCACTTTTCTGACGTCTTCTCTTTCATCGTCGTTCTGACAATCAAACTTGGTTTGAGTTCTTTACATTTGTAACTGTCTTTCAAAATGGTACGTCCGCTCGTCGTTCGAATGAAAATCTTTAAATATTTCCGTAATCATTGAATTTTGTCAACCAAATTTTTTGAATTATTGAATTGAATCAACTTTTCCGTGCCGATGATGTGATTATTTCCATTTGCAATAACAAAAATTCAATTTATTTACAGGTGAAAGTTAAGTGCTCAGAATTGCGTACAAAGGACAAGAAGGAGTTGGTAAAACAGCTCGATGAACTGAAAACGGAACTACTCAATTTGCGTGTGGCCAAAGTTACCGGCGGTGCACCATCCAAATTGTCCAAGATGTAAGTGAAAAATCCGGAAACAATCAATAACATAACCTCAAAGCACAACACTAACGTTTGGTCTATTGATTGTAGCCGTGTGGTTCGTAAGGCAATTGCCCGTGTGTACATTGTTATGCACCAGAAGACAAAAGAGAACTTACGCCGATTGTACCGTGGAAAGAAGTTCAAGCCACTTGACTTGCGACCAAAGAAGACTCGTGCTATTCGCAAGGCCCTGTCACCGCGGGACGCTAACCGAAAAACATTGAAGGAACTTCGTAAAAAATCCATCTATCCAGTTCGAAAATTCGCGTTGAAAGCCTAAGTTTGACGAAAATGGAAGTTTTCCTTGCGAAAAAATAAATAATTGGTCAAAACAATGAAATCAATTGAGCGTTTCCAATAGTTGAACGTTAGTGCATCCAAGTTTTACCGAGTCCAAAGTGTCCTATGTTGCCTGTTGTGTCCATTCGCCAGACTCACAAGTGTTGAATGTTTTTGCGGAAACATTTCCCGTCCATTTTTAATGTGGTCGTTGTACGATGTGTGTTTTACATAAAATTGCCCCGACGTACAAGTGAAATTGTAGTCCTCGGCATGTTTTCTCTTCGGATTGTATACCTCTTCGATTGCCACACTTATAATGCGATGCAACAATGTGACTTATCGTGAAAACATACCTTAAATGACGCACTGCTGTATATAAACGACGGTGGTTAGTGTAACTTTGCATATTGAAAGAAACCACAACAAAATCAATGAAACTGTCCCAGCAATGAAGATCTTCAATTTAGTTGGATTGGTTTCGTATGGGCAATCCGCAATTGCACCAAAATTAATCGGTTTCGTTGAGAAAGTAGAAGAAATCCCGTTGCGGCGTCCATGCTTTCTTAAACACTTTGATTTCTCTCTTCCAATCATCACATCGACAAAACTGCAGTTTTAATACCTTGTTCAAATCACTGAGGTCAAATTCAATCCCATTATTGAGTCCAACCACATGGCAATAATGGTTGTTGTACGAGGACTAACTCACAAAGTGACATATAAAGAAAGGTAATGTTCATAAATTACGGAAATGTTTTGCACACCGGGAAGTCTCCGCATGTCTTACGGGCAAGTAATTCTTCAACGATAAATAAGCACCATGTAAGTATAATCAATCCGATACAGGAGTGTGCCGGGGTAAAATGGAGGCCGAGTTGAACTCAAAAACTATGCTCTAAGAGGTGCACACATTGAACATAGTATTTGAACTCCTGATGTACGATCCGTGCCCGCAACTAGCTTAGCTATATCAAGGATAGGAACGTCTGACATGAACAACAATGAGATCAGCAGCAATTCTCAGCCGATTCTAAAGTTCAATCCAACGGTAAATTTCACTCATTACCCGTTCACAAAGTTTGTAGTATTCAAATTCGTCCTCTTGCTGGAGACTTCTTTTCTATTACACCGAAAGTTCGAGGACGTGAGTATAGACGACCTCCTGAAGAAACGGAGACGACCTTCTGAAGAAACGGCGAGTTGCAGAAGCAAGGATTGAGAAGTTTACGTTAGAAACTCACAGTTTCTTCAGGAAGTAGTTAAGTCTCCTTGTCGTTACTTCACCTTTTTTTAACATTTCTTGAAAGGAATAATTGCTAAATGTTACAAAGCGATTTGACTGCTCAACAATTTTTTCTTCAGGATTTCGCCTAAGTTAGACGCATGTAGCCGATAAAAATGAATCTACGAAGATTTCAAATTTTATTTCTAACCGAACAAGTTAGCGCGGCATAAGATGGCGTCATTTTGATTTTACTCGATAGTACTATTCGAGTATCAGTGTTTTGTGTTCCTTCTTGGGTGGGTCGGGTCCCTGATTGACTGAATTTCACAGTAGTTGCAGTTTTGATGGTTCCAGAAAATACCGAGATTGTTCACTTGTCGTCAAGAAAGACGGCTATGGATCGTTCGAGTAATAGAAAAACTTGGACCGATAGTCCATTACTCATTGCACCAAAGTGTCAATCAAAAATTCATCTCATTCCAAATTTCATAGACAAATTGTAACAAAACTTTCCATGAACGTCAGAAATTTCATTCTTCGTTTTTGGGAATGGAAGAGTTTGCTAAACCAGACCAGACAAATATTCTGTGGGGAATATCTCAGAGAAGCGCAGTCTGCTGTAGCCCATTATTATCGGTTTTAGTCTCAGGAATAGCATTCCCTATCGGACAAAAAATTATTTTTGGAAATACGTCGAGAATTACTCAAGTTAACGTCTTAACAAATTGTGACAAACATTTATTGTTTTTGATCACACCAAGAAGACAGTCTTCTAGCAATTTCAAAGAGTTTCTTTTCAAAATTAGATGGATCAAAATCGGACAGTGTTTATCTTTCGTAGGCCGGAAAGATGGTAAACTCAGCAGTTGGGAGTTGTTATTCTCCATGCATTCAGTGATGGCTGTATCGAAAATTTCCATAAGAAAAATACCGTAGAGACTTGTTACTTAATTGAATGGTGGCGCCGAAGATGTTTACAGTAGGGAAGGTAGCGTCACGGATGCTGTCTCATTTGTTTAAAGGAGTCATACACTCCTATAAATTCATAGCGCGGTTCGTTCATGATCCGGGAACTTGGGTAGACGGTCGAAACGAATGGTGCCGAATGTTAGCCGAAACTGCTTCTCGACGCGCAAGAACTCAGCGTTTCGAAAATAAGCGCTTGTTCGCTTTCAAATTTCAGTACTATTGGAGATGAGACAACCTATTTTGATGATAATGTCACTTGTGCGTGTTAGAAAATGCTGTTGCTTTTCGTACCGACACAGCCCTCGAAATTAAACCGACAAAATTGTTTCGCAAAATATTTTTATTCGTACAATCTCCCTACCGTGTTGCACACACTCAACTTCTACTTCTTCTGCTTTCGTTTTGTGTTTTGGAAATCGTAATTTCTCATCCACTGCCGCATACTACTTCCACCGGCCTTAGCTCTCAGCAATGCTGATTTCGAATCAACGTCTCGCCGAACGAATGGTGAAAAACCTGAGAAGCAGCCAATTTTAGTCAACAAAATTCATGAAAACAACAGCATTGGGTGCTGACAAGAAACCCTTACCGGCGTCATAGTCTTCATCCAAAGCATTTGTTTTTGTGCGAGCTACCCTCGACGGCATTTGCTTGGGAATGGGTTGATCCTCAAATAGAATTGGATTTGACGAATGTTTACCACCTTGTGGACGTGGTATGCTCGTGTTTTTCCCTTTGGCTGTTAGTGGTCGGCGAGTATTGATGTGAATCTGATAAAAGTGTAAGGTCTCTGTGAACGAGTAACGTTTGAGTATGAATCGTTAACCTACCACTTGTTGACCGTTCTCATCCAGGCTGACTGCAACTCGCTTTAGCGTTTTATTACCACATTTCGGACAGAATATCTTTGTCATGATGCTGGTTGTCTTGTAACATGCATAGCATCGTAAAATGTACGTTCGCATCTGTTTAATGATCTTTCCGTCCAGTGCAGCAATGTTCAGGTTAATTTGTTTCAGGACATTTTGAATGGCATAATCGGTGGACATGCATGCTACACGAACTGATTCAGTTGTAGCTGATTCTTTGCCATATGAGCTTTTCACTGCCAAGAGATTAGTAGGAGTTATCCAGCTATCGGGGTCATCGTCTTCAGAGGATTCTGAAGAGGGAAATTTTGGAAACTTAGTACCTTTAATGTGTTGACCTTTAATTGAATGTCTACCAACCTTCTTCCGACTCGGAATCTTCACTCTCTTCTTCAGCTTCTTTCGCACTCTCTATCTGAACCAATACATCGTTCACCTCATCAGACTTTTCCGATTTCATGTCGATGTGAAGATTCTCAATTTGTTGTTTTAATTCCAGATCGATATCGTCCGCATTGCCCTCTTCCACTTCCAATTCCAGATCGATGCCGCCTGCATTGTCATCTTGCACTTTCAATTCCAGATCGATTTCGTCTGCATCATCCTCTTGCACATCTTGCACTTTATCCTTTCCCGCTTCTTTCAATTCTGCGAGTCCTTCATTCAGTTTCTCTTTCGAATCCAACTGCTCTTTATTGGGTGGCATGTAGAAACCGGCCAGCGGTTTGTTATCAATCAATTCAGCCGGTTTATCTCGGGATGCTATCAATTTGGCAACAACCGGTTCCGTTCTCAAGTGTGTGCCACCGACAAGTTCCTTTTCCAATTGATACGTCAGCGCTATCACTTTGATATCCGCAGATGACAGACTCAGATAGTCGCCAGTTTTCTTAGCAAAGTCGATAACATGACGGACGCTTTCAGGTGATGGTTCGTCGACTACCAGATCGTACGGAAGAACGCACAGCCGTTTCAATTGCCTTTTGTTCTTTATTTCGCTGACGACCTCTGGAACGGTTATCACATATTCGGCGTAGTCCTGTTTTTGATTACACATGAATGTCAATAAACAAAATCAAATTAGTAAAATGGAGGGTATTCCTACCTGAAGCGGGACATTTTCAATAAAGGCTGTTGTGTCCGCAATCAGACAATGAAATTTCTTTTCCATTTTCTTTAGCTTGAGTTTTCTTTTTAACTAAATTCTGTAAATCCTCCTATAACGCACGTGTTTACTAAATACCAAAGGATGGGAAAAAGACATATGGAAATGTGGTTTTATGTCAACATAATGTGAACCAATGAAAGAAATGAATGCACTCAAAGGCCGTTTTTATGTGTTCACAATGTGTAGTAAGATACGGCGCCATTATTTGATTGTTTCAAATAATGTAAACACGAACTTTGACAACTCAATGTATATTTATTAATTATCTTAACTTGAAGTCAAGGTCGTCAGCTCTTCTATTGTATGTGTATGCTCTACCTACCGGAAACTTTTGTGTAAATCAATCGTTGCGTACTTTACAGTACGTTTGAAATCACTGGAATTACTCCACGCCAAAATACCTATGAATAATGGACTAAAAGAAGACAAACAACTGTAGCTTTCCATTTATATCCGAACCGAGAAGTTCATTGTAAATTTTCGAACACGAGTTCATCCAAAAATTACTGTTGTCCTAGGGAGGGATCAGTAGAAACACCGCCAGTGAACCCCGAGGCCAAAACAGCTCTGTCTTCTTCGTTTAAGTCTTCGTTCAACGGGAATCATGAGTGGGCAGTGAAGAGCAGATGTACTGTTGCTTGTCATGTTTTGTCTTCCAAACGTCTTAAAAAGGACGCAACGATTGATCTACACAGGAGTTTCCGGTAGAACATACACATAAACACATACATGGAAAGAGTAGACGACCTTGACTTTGTGTTTGTGTATACGTTGAGTATTCGTATCTGTTGATGTTTGTCACTTACGCAAAACTGTCTGATCACTTTTTCAATGTTTCTTTCATGTTTTTTTTCTCGAAAACATGACATTTGTTTTTAGGCGATCGAGGATCGAAGAGAGTGTTTTACTTCTTTATAACACTAACGAAGGCGTGTTTGTAATCTCAAGGCCATATACTGCGGAGGTCGTGCCATCCACCATTTTTTCAGGTAAATGGTGTCACAATGATGTTACTATACAAAAAACCTGATCACATCCAAGTTTGTATGACTTGACTTGTGTAAGACCCATGCTCGCTCTTGTGAGCTTTCCCATGAGAACATCGAACGTGATGGATTCGACTCACCTTGTGGGTTCGTCCTAATATCTCCTTTTCGTTCACCTTGATTCATATTCTCTTGTATCTTGTATAGATTAGCGCTGAGCACACTACTCGGTTTACTTAATCTTATAAACCATGGGATCTATTCCAACTTAACCACCGTCGCTCGATCTATATGTAGTCAGACTAGCTCAAGTGAAAAGTGGTATGTCAGCCGATTATCTGTTTGGCTTGACCTCCTCAGTATATAGCCTTAGGTGATGTAACATTCGTACCGTTGACCATGACCATCCGCGTTTAGTCGGTCTTCAGTTTTGTGGTTTGTCAAATACAATTTCGCCTAATGTCTGGTACTTATACTGAGTCTTAGGGTTACTTTTGTTGAAAAAGTCGTGCCAATAAAGTCTCAATGTATACAATACACCCGCAAGGCTGACACTGTCCGAAGTAAAACATGAATTGTTAAATACAAGAAGTCACGATCATGCCATCCCGCTCATCCATTTGAAAATTACGAAAAGCCAATGAAAATCGACACATCGAAATTTTCTGTGTTTGGCAGTAGAGTCGATCTGATGTAAACCCAGCTCTATGTCAGTTGTTTGTCATTGCTTTTAGAGAGTTATTGATATCGGATTGAATATTTTCATGTCAATTCTTTTTTGTTTCTAATTAGCTTAAAACTTAAATTAATTAAATTCCATGGGCGATATGGCACAACAAATAAACGAGCTGGAGCTCATGTTTGGTTAGTGACTGTTTGTGTTGATCTTCTACACCGCTTTTTCCTCCAATATCTTTGATATTACGTGTTCGCAACAATGAAAAAATTAGTCATAATAATCTGTAAAGTAAATATCGTTCGATTCTCCCAACAGAAAGAGCGACATCGCCGTCGAATTTAGAGCCGGATCTGCTGGCCATAGATACGATAGTGAAAATAATTCAGATCGATAAACATTTATCGTCCTTCGCAGCTCAGAAAATTAAAGAAAAAGTCAATTCCACCAATCCGAAAGTGGTTCTCCAGTCACTAGACGTAATTGATGATTTCAATTTTTCTATTCCTCAAAATCTGCAATGCAAAAAACACTTTTTTTCTTCTGCAAATTTATCTGGCCTTTCAGATTTTAGACGAATGTATGACGAAGTGTACAAATGTTCACGGCGAAGTTGGAAAATTCAAGTTTCTCAACGAACTGATAAAGCTAGTGTCACCAAAGTATAAGGGCGAAGAAACGTCCAAGGACATTCAATGCAAAATTTTGGACTTGCTGCTAATTTGGACGATTCAATATCCACAAGAGCATAAAATCAAAGAGGCCTACGATATGTTAATTAAACAAGGCGTTGTCCATGAGCCACCGAAGAGCACTCGAACGGAGAAAACAAAACCGCTGCCGTCGGACTTCGATTCCATTCCACACAAATTACTGATAAGCACGAATCCTCGGGACATACAAATTGCTAATTTGATGATCAAGTCAATGATGGAAAATGTAAGTGTTAACCGAGTGCAGCACTGCGGCAAGCGGCAATTTTCACATGGCTCTTCTCCATCGTATTATAGAAAAGCCGGAGTGCCGAAATCAAATTGAAGCGTGGCCTGGAACTGAAGAAAGCCATGGACAATGCTTCGCTGCTGAACGACATGCTGAATAATTTTAGATTCAATGAAACCACCGAAGATGAATTGGTGACAATTAAGGAGCTGTATACGTCGTGTCACAATTTACTTCCGACAATATCGAGGCTTGCAGGAGATGTCCATAATAACGAACTGTTAGGTAAGCGAATATAGAATCGACGTTTCGTGATGTGAATGAATCCATCTAATCGATTTGTCAAAAGGTGAGGCGCTTAAAGTCAATGACTGCCTATTGGATATAACGAAACGTTACAACGATGTGGTCACCAATGCTAAGTGGCTCGAAAATTCAACGAGACCACGAAGCTTAAATCCAACCGCTGATCTGCTAACAAACAATGACCAATCGTCAAAAACATCGACGTCAACACAGGCTGTCACTACGCTAGACGAACTGAATGAAATTTTTTCTAGTCACGCTACGATAGTGCCCACTCCAACGCCGTTCGATGTAACCGATGTATTGACACCTATTTCGGTTCAATCTAGTGTTCGTCCACATTCCGCAGGCAAGACTTTGTGCACTTAGCCGTGACAATTGTTGGTAGAATTTTTGTCATTTTCTTTACAGAATTAGTTAGCAGCAGCAGCAGCATCATTGAGCCATTCAAAGCGAAACCCTTGCAATTGATAGACGACATTAGTGAAGATCTATTCAAGGAAGTGTTGACCACTGACGAACGACTGGGATCGTTTAATAAGTGAGGAAATTCTCGTGTTATGTGCCCCAGATCTGTGGAATTAAAATGTTTTCATTTTGCATTGAACAGAGCGGCAGATAAGACGCCCCTAAATGCATTGGCGAATGCGAAGCAGCAACAGTCACCGCTAAAGAATTTCGCAGATTTGGATTCCATAGTAAGCAACCTGAAAACGAATTTAACATGTGGCAGTGACGGCAACCACTTCAAGCCTTGCGATGACGACGAAATGATTGAAATTACGTCAACCGACGATAACCTACTGCTGACCGCTACGGTGTCCGATGTGATAGATGTGCAACAGTTGATAACTGCATCCAAAGATAATGACACCGCACTGCAACAAGACTTAAAGATTGGTGGCGATTTAGCGGATCGACCGTTGTCCAATTTTAACATCGAAATTGATTCAATTACACCGGGAGACTCGCCGCCCCGGGTCATCATGAAGGAAGCGGCTGGACTAGAGATTACGTTATATTTTACTAAAGATCGTCCGCGCGATGATATTTCTGTGATAGTTATAACGACCACCAATCATAATTCGATTTCTGTGAAAGACTACCAATTCGATGCCAGTGTGTCAAAGGTTTGTTCGAATGATTTCCACTTGCTCGAAATTTTGAAATTTATTTAGATGCACACTCCAATCAACCACGTCTAGCCTTGCAAAGTGCGGCTTCAACCAGCATCGGATACAAATCTTCCAGGAATTTTACCGTTTCGTCCGCCAACGAAGGAAATAACCCAGATCATGTTGCTGTCGAATAAGACCGGTGTTTCGCCGAAAATTACTTGCATAGTTAGCTACTGTCTGGAAAACGATCCCGATCCAGTCAAAGAGTCTATCACCATCACAGATCTACCGAATTGAAGTCTGAGGAAATGTGTGCTGGCTGGCTGTATGATTGGATGGATTATTGTGTGTACTTAATGAATGTATAAAACTACAATTTCAGCATTTATGATGAACCGTATTGTATAACTGTAGCACATGTGTTGTCGTCAAACAATTTGAATGAAGAAAGAAAAGACAAAAGAAAACTGAGAAAAGTTTAAACCAAGCCATTGCAATCAATTTATTCACGAAAAGCTAAAGCAGTCACAGCTTTCTGATGACCATAATATTCTCGTTCCACTTTCTTTTCGGCTATTTTCCATAATGTCGCTTTACCAACTGATGATGCTGTGGAGGAGTTAAGAAAAACGATATTAGAATTGACAACAGGCGACGCGAAAGCGGAGAGGCCTACATCCAGCGATGAATAGAAAACAGGCTGAAGCAGAAGAAACAAAAAGAATGTGACCCTTCGACCGAAAAACAAGAAACTGAACTACGGATCATAAGAACGCTAACTTCAGAACCATTCCGGGTGTCGAGATGATAATTGGAAATTCTACTAGCAAATTCATTGCGGTGAGTCAACATTGCATTTAGTTAACGAAGGACGTCCAGAATTCAGTGTCATTAACATTTCCACAAATATAAATTTCATGACCGACCGACTTCCTAAATAACACGGGGGGTTGAAATTAGTCGGCATTTATCTTTCGAAGATGCAAAGTTATCGAGCTACAACAGTAGTATGTCTGGTAACATTGACTTGCGGATGTCGCCTTACTGTCAAACGAGAGGAATAAAGGCCGTTTCTCCATACATTTTGGCGTGCAAGGGGGAGTTCTGGAATTCATAATTTTTGAGCGTGTGCAATGGTCCTACAAATAAAGTATCGCCGACCAGTGACGTTAGAGATTTTTTCATCCCAACAACAACACAGATTCGCTGAAGTTTATAATCCATAAGGCCTGAGAAAATTAGCCTTTCTTCACACAACCTTTTACATCATTCAACAGCAACTCGATAAGTACGATAGAGGATGCCGTGGGAGAAGCATGAGAAGCATTTCCGCTATTTATAGATGACTCCAGGCTATTGAGGGGAAGGGGTTCAAGAAAACGTGATGGTCCACCCATATCTGATGAGGGGGATGGAGTCGGAAAGTCACTAAAATAGCGTGACGGCCCCTTGATAGTTTCTTAGACATTTCACTCTCTATTATTTGCAGGAACCTTTTTTTTGCTCGCTGTTAGAAGTCAGTCGTCTGGTCATTAGTGATTCTCTTGATTTTAGAAATGTACCGATGAATGGACCGCTGAATTTTTGTTGAAGTGTAGAGCATGAACAACTCAATCTCCAAATTGAAAAATCCTAATAGCTGAGGCAGCCGAAAACTCTTAAGCGAACTTACTGGTAACTGGCCCCGACGACGAGATGTGTTTCACGCGTAAAGATGAGAGCTACGAGGTTTTATAAATCTGCGATTCGTACAGTGAGTTCAATGAGTAAAATGGGTCATTCAACTGATTCTTCGTCACTTAAATCCTCAACAGTAGAGACGTGAAACAATAAACCAAAAGTGGCAACGGTAAATTTCTATCGCAAAGCTTACGCTTTCTTGTGTGATAAGCTAGTTGAAACAAATGATGATCGTCAGTCTACTGTGACCTAGAGTGACGCTATATCTTGAAGTCTAAAATTGTTTGCTTCATTGCATTCACTTCACATAAGTCATTTGGGTAAGGGAAGGGAATTTCGTTCTGTTGAATGTTTGAATTTTTTGGAATGATAAGTCTAGAAGCTCGCGGTATGGGTAAACCAATCGCAATGTTAAAAAATCGCGTTCAGTTGCCTTGGTCAATATTGGTTACTCTAACTTCATGAGAAAAGCGTTTTGGGTCGAAGGTCGGCTACTCGTTCGTACAGAATAAACAGAATATGAGCGTAGTCGCTGAAACTAGCAATTCCTACTGATTCTAAAACGGATGTATGCTCAACGAACCTGTGAACAGATACTTTGAATCTGCGCTGAAAGCGGTATCCCAAATCCAATATCTCGAATTCTCAGCATCTTTTAGCTCACAGACCAATTTGAAGTCCGACGTTCTCCATACTTTGGCTGTTGAGTCTCCAGCTGTTGTCACCAAATATCTGCAACAAAATTCAGCCATTTAGAAAAAAACGCCCAATCAAAATGATAAAGTTAAAGCTTACTGAGAGTCCGGACTAAATTTACATCGCAACGCGTATCGTTTGTGTGCTTCGA
>JANTFA010132603.1:0-13424 GCA_026413405.1 Phytosciara flavipes | reverse complement strand
CATAACATTTCTACCGTAACATCAAAACGATGGGTATTCTGATTTTATAAAATTGATATTTCCTCAACTAATTTTTCGTTTGAATTATTGTTCGAATCGTGTCGTCTGCAGTTAAATTCACTTCCTTGCTAAACATTTTGATGACATTGGCATTGGCGATTGCTGTTTTTGCAACAGCAGCTCATGGTGAGTCTATTTTACTGTCGAAAGACAAGAATTGAAAGAAAAAAACAACTGTGCTCAAATAGTACCACCATTTATCTGTCTCTACTATGCCTATATTAAACGCAAGACTTTTCTTTGTTTTTACTTTCAAATCAAATTAGCCACATGTGATCCAAAGTGCAGGGCAGGTACTCATTGTGAGCCCAACGTTTGGAGGTCGGGAACATGGGTATGCATACCGGATGGCGCCATTCAATGAGCCATGCGACTCGACAGTTATCAAAATTAAAATGTTATTCTCGGTAAACTAATAAACGGACGTTGAGAAACTAAAATTTTCACATGACGTTTTTGTTTCCTGGAATTTGCTTCTATTTTCTTTGTGTATTGTGCGAATGGAGAACATTTTGGAGTCATTTTGGAGTCAAAGAATGTAAAAAAATGTAGGTAAATCCACAAAAACCCATGGAGGGATTCTTTTGAAAAACAGCCTAATGAAATCGGACGCACTTTTTGTTGGACTTTTTGATATGGGCCCAGAAAGGTACTCGGCCCGAGAAACCAAAACAGTTTTTTTCAAAATTCCTCAACGCCCGTGTGGCTGATGGAGGTGATGGAAAACCGAAAACATGCACTATTCTTATGGAAATTTCTCCTGGTACATGAAGACTATAGGGTCGTGGTCGTGAGGGGTCTCATTGAACATACAATTCTACCTATCAAAACGAGTAGGTAATTCAGAAGCAGGCATGAGAGCCGCCGAAAATCAGCCGCCGACAGCACATTTCGACCAAGCCGAGCCGCCGGTAATTTTGGACCGGCTTAGCCGGCTTAAAACGGCGGCTTAAAATGGCTTGGAGGGAAAAATATTAGGACCAGAAATTTCACGCAGCCCTTAATCTCATCCGAATTATAGAACAATGATTTTGTGTCCTATATTTTGTCGTTTTGTTAGTTTTGTGTATATCATTATCGGTGTCATTTTAATCCGAATCAAAGCGTAGCAAAGTCGAATAACAAACCAACGCTAATATGTCACGCGCACAATTACACAAAATTGGAACGATTGTCGTGTGATGTTTTGCAAATTGTGTGATATGAAACTCGACCGACGTACGTTTCATACAATTAAAATAAGTTTGAATTTAGCGCCTACTTTAGAACGACGGCGTCGTTGTGTATCAGTAGACGAATATCACACACACATTCAAGAAGACTGTTTTTCAAATTGCTGTTTGACTTTGCAAATCTAGGTATTCTTAGATCGATGGTCCAAATGTTAAAAATTATTATTCTTACTGCAGTCAGTGATTGTGTAACAACCAGCAAAGCGATCCGGATGGATCTCATCAGAAAACACCTCAATAACAACAGCAGTACTACAGATGGTGCTTCTAACGAGATCCAAATAGAATCTATGAAGTATTTATCAGTTAAAGATCTGAGAGAAGATCCACTTCTATGATGGAAAACCCATGAAAATACTTTTCCTCATCTTAAAGTGCTCGCTGAAATAATGTTCTCGATTCCCAGTAGTTGTGGTGCTACGGAGCATCATTTTCTGAAAGTGAGAATCTTGTGAAAAAGAAAAAAGCCAATGTCGATCCAGTAACCGTTGGGCAGGTCATGTTGATCCACGACAATTTCAAACATATTTCTTCTTCTATTCACAATTACGTATGCTGAAATTTACGAATTTTTGGACACCCTACTCTCTTGCACACAATCGCACACTTTTCGGAGACCCGCTTTCTCTCTAAAAGCACGCACGAAATTCGTCCTTCAATATATGAGTAAAGGTGAAAGATTCTAACGTTACGAATTTTTCAAAAGATGAAAGCGGCGTTTGCTGCTTCTTCAGACGCTCACCATAATTAATTCCTGCCTAGCAGGCGAATGACTATGTAACCTAATCACACAGGAAAACACACTTTCCTTCAAAACATTTCTTTTTTAGCTAAAAATTCTAATTTTTTTTAAATATTAATAATCAACCAGCCGCCGTTTTAAGCCGGCTTGAGCCGGTATAGCCGCAGCCAACATCAGTGATTTTTCGGCTAGCCGCCGCCGGCACTTTTCAATCTCTCATGTCTGGTTCAGATCAAATCAATTTGAGATCAGATTTCGGGTGACCTAACCTGTTCCGAGTCTTATCTGTAGACTATGAAGTAACTGTGTTGGTTGAGTTTTAAAGACAAACGGTACCTCGCCGCAAATCCTTGATTTCGACATCTGTGATGGCGCTGTTAAAATGCAAAAATCAGCGGTGCAGTTGAGTCAGAGTCATTTGATAGGGTTATGTGTGTGTGATAACACTGTCTGAGGTTTATAGACTGTTTAAGTTTCGAGAACATACTAGATTACCCGAATCGACAGCATCGCGTCTGCTTAATGACACGTATGGTTTGGCCTGTTGGAGGTTTGATGCTTAGCATCTCTTTTTTCCATATTGTCTTATTGACTTAGTCAATAGCTTGGAAACCGAACCAACAACATAAAAGTACTTCGGTGTTTTTATGTAGAGCTGAACAAATCGCACATTTACTTGTGTAAGTGTGTGAAGTAGATGCTTTGAGCATATGCTTCACATACTTATCCAAGCACTTGTTTATGTGTATTTTGGATACTAGTCAAATGAGCAAGGCTATACTATAATGGAAAAATTTCACCACACCATACAAACTTAACTGTTGTGAGTTTTTTTTTGGTATGAGAAAGGTGTGACTCCGTTTACTTGAAAAAATGGGGGATGGCATAACCTCCTTAGTGTATAGCCTTGGTCTTTACCATAGAAGTTTAAGTAGTCCCTATGAGAAATATGTGAACATTTTTGAAATTAAGAAAAAGCAAAACGTTGCTGAATAATTGACGAAGTACGTTTTTCACAACTATTAGATAAATGTGGGCAAGAATATGTTCAACCAATACATCATTTTGAAAAATTCTTGATTTTTCGCTTTCTGAACGATCATAGCTAGAGTTACCCTTTCACACATTCCGACACTTCAATATACTGAAATTCGCACTCAGAAATTGAAAATCATTTTCTGATTAACTAAATATTATTGTACCTCGGTGAGGTCTTCAATTCAACATTCATTGGAAGCAACAGTTAAACAATCTCAGTCATAGCGCTACAGAGCCGAAAAAATATCAAATCTCATCACACATTCTAGACCTTTAAGCTTGCCAACGACGACGATTCATCGAAATCGGTTGAGATTTAGATAATTTTCCGAAGAAGTGAATATTCTTCAAATTATAACCAAAGTATATAAAAGAGGCGAATTCCTATTTGCTTCTTCCTACACATTTAGTAACAGAGAAATGCAAATGACAACGCGACGCCATCTAGGTATCATTTCTCTGTTTACTAATATCTCCGGCACCATTGAATTGCTTGATTTTATTTGCATTTTCTAGAGTTCGACGAGTTCTCTTCATGCATTGAAAATAATATCTTGCTGTAGGGTCTACCGTGTGAGAATGGATGGCTCGCATTGGTTATGTATCATACAGATCAATAGAAAAAATGCCATCGACTGAAAAGGTAGCGCCATCAAATCATTTCATAGGTGAATGCGGTTCAACATCTGACTAACTCCACAACCAATTCAATTCGGTAGCCTTGATCGAATTCATTCATTTGCCATTTTCTTCTCTGAACGTAACTTTAAACATATACTCCGTTTCATGGCTCTTTGCGCAAATCTGAATGTATTCCAGATGATCTTCCGAATGAGACGATGAGATCCTTCATTACATTAGGGAGGTAATGTAAAATTTGCAACTGTTCAATTACACCTCTTATTCTATCACCTTTCGTAATGCAGCTATGTGAAAGTTTTATTCATTTTTGACTAACCCTGCAGTTAATGTCATTGTTCTACGTCTATGATGACAAATAATGCATTTGTAACATGTACGTACGCCACGCTTTGTCTCTGTCAATAGAACATTCTTCAGTCCGTACCAAACCGTTCAATCGCCACAATTTTGTTTACGTTTTGTTTGTCGCGCTTTTTGAACAATGAATCGGAAACGCTGTGCATCGTTGGAGGATGTACTCGCCAAACGGCAGGTTTGAATATTTTCTCTAATTTCTCACAAAGTTCCGCAAACTAAACTCCGGTTTTATTTATCATTGAATGACAACAGAAAACGTCTGTAGCGCCATCCAACACAATGAACATCCTTGGGTTGAACACAGATTGTATGCGAGAAATTTTCAAGCAATGTAACTGTGCTGATCTATTCCAACTGTGCAACGTGAATCGACAGATGAGAGATGTTGTTTTGGAGTGTGGCGTACCAGAGAAAATGATCAATTTCGGTGAACTGGTCCACTTCACAACTGCGAACGTTTTCAAAGTTTTCGGTAAAGCAATGTCGAAAATAAAAATCGCAGAACGAAATCTTAAAAGAGCTGCGAGTGATCTGACCAGACTCGAGGAAATACTACGACTCATTACTACGCATTGCGTTCCCGGCAAAATAGAGTGCTTGGAGTTGGAATATAACCAGGGATCGAAAGTTGCTAAACGGTTCGTATTGACAGCTTTGCCATTTCTGCGGCGTTTAGTGTCACTTACAATCACCCAAAAGTTGCAACCCTCATCCTGGGATCATCCTGTAAATTCAAGCATCGACGATTTCATCGATCACATTGTCACGAATGCCGTTACCATAAGATCCATCAATCTCAAAAATGTTCAGTTCGCGGGAACATTTTTCCACGTGCAACATGTGCGTAATTTGGAATCGCTGGTATTGGAAAATTGTTATATTCGTCCATCGGCAGATGATGGTTTCGCTTGGTTTATGAAAAGTAAACCAAAATTGAAGTCACTTTCGTTGATTGAATGTGACTCTGACCATGAACTGGAAATGGCTGCCAATAACATTCCAAACTTGGAAGAACTTCAATATGAGAATAATAGCGATTTTGACGCCACTGATGTTCAGTTGCGTAAATTTAAAAAGTTGAAAAAGCTGTCGATTGAGAATCTTTCCTCAAATATCTTGGACGTTCTTGTTCAAAACAATTCAGTGCAAGAATTACGAGTGGTCCTATGTTGCGATGATTCCGATGCACCCAATTCGAATATTGCCAACTACACACAACTGAAATGTCTCGATGTGCCATTGGAGCAAGCGTATGACGAGTTTAGCGCTTTTTTGGATTGGATACCGCAATTTCCGTGTCTGACAAAGCTAACGCTCCGGAGCAACGATTTTGATTTTCTGTTCGCCATCGAACTTTATTGCAAGTTAATGGCTTCACATACGCCAAGAAGAAAGCCGTTGAACATTTATATCAAAAACATATGGGTGGCAAGACTAGTGGCACTTTTGGGAAAAAATTATGACAAAAATGTGATGCCGATTCGCGGTATTTGTTGAGCATTTCAGGTCATCTAATTCCTGTTTTTCTATTTCCGTTTTTTTTTGTCAAAGAAATGAATCTTGTGCCTCTATGTCGAGACAGCAAATGTGTCAATTTTCGGTTAAGAATCATTTTGTAAATCGACTCGAAAACTTGAAATAAATGAAATTTTTGTTGAAGTATTTAACCTGCAGTTGTTACTCCTTTACAGAAGCCTTAGAGAAAGGAAACGAACAACGCGTCACAGTCATTCAATTTTGGTATGAAATAAATTACTCAATTTCATGTTAACCATTGGCTTTGTCATTGTCTCCGCTAAAAGTAGTGACATTGGAAAACAACATCGCAGATGATATGCGTAGCTGCAGTTAGTCCTAGCTGCAAGAAAAAGTTTTCGATATTCCTATCGGATAATTTAAACCCGACGTATTGGAGGCTTTTAGGATTAATTTGCAACTTATGAGTCACACTCGAGGTTCGAAACAGATAGTAAAAACTGATCATCATGTCACTGGGGTTTTTTTTAGATTTATCAGTACGGGACGATCGCAAATGTTTTCACATTAACGATCTAGAGCACAGATCTTTTGATCCTTTGTTCTTTTTCCCCATCATCACTTAAATCACTGGGGTTGGAGACGAATTAATGCCACCCTAAGGCGCTCGACATCCCTCATGGCAATGTAAAAATCTGCGATGCCTAAACCTAATAGACTTTGTATCCATTAGGATCATTATAATGACGACACAACAGACTCACTAGCGCAACGGACGCATCATACTTATACGCTATTTGTATGAGGCTAACGTCGCAGTATGTTCTTTTCTGGTTTGTGTGTTATCTCCAAGTGAAAAAGAATTTCCTCTTCATGCATGCGATTTACCAACCGTTTGTTGTACTCTCAACGGAACATTAGAATATTGCGATTTTCTTTGAGCATTGGTCGGATGACAATTCAAGTCATAAAGATTAGCAGCGCTAAGAATAATTTGAATTAAAAATCCAAATTCACGTTGTCCGGAATGCATTTATATCGGGCTTCTGGCCCGGATCAAAAACAATGAGATTCAGAATCTGAATTTCAGATTCAACTTCTTAAATTTCTATCCCTTGTAAACTATCAGGTTTCAACTAAAAGATGAAGCATTAAAAAGGTCACTTTGTTCGGGCTAAAGCTCGCGAAATTGCCTAAAACGTACCATGCAACACATATACGCTAATAACGATTGGTTCGGACCATCGATCTAAGACAACTTTTCATTCCATTAACATCACGTTTCCGGCAAGGTTTGTGTAGCTGTGAAGGAACTGATGCCCCAATCTTAGTAAATGATAGAGCTAAATACTTATCAAGCGCAAATTTACATTTTCACACGCATTTTCGAGAGGCATTTCCGTAGTTTTTGAAGGAGGGTGAAGGCACTTCATTGTTTTGTTCCCGGACCCGGACTTTTATTGTCTGTTATCGAAATTCACTAATAATTTCGACATTGTCAGAGGAATGGAAGAGATTGAAAAATTTCGGAGCAAGTCCACCATCATCGTCTCTTCAAAAATGATTGAATCTTAAAGTGCAGACTGGGCTGCCTAATTGGGGGACTAGGTTAAATTTAGAAGGGGGAATCGCTAAAATTTCCTACCCAGCCACAGGCTCAATTCGTTATGCCGAAGACACACGAGAGCTGATGATATCGACAATTCAGCTGCATTTTCCTTTGCTTAACTTGCAGTGAAATCTCAATTCAATCGAGATCGCAGCATATTTGTCGATCCTATCAACGTAACTGATAACGAGCTGATCCCGAGCCTGGGTAGCTTTCGTCTTTTTTTTTGCAGAAGTTTCAGTTGCAGAAAATTTTAAGACTCGATGTACGAGAGGGGCATATTTTAAAGGATTTCTTCTGCTCAGATGCGTCGAGTTTCAGCTCGGCCGTATAGGACAAATGTTTTCAGGGACAATTCATTCGAAAAAGCAGACAATGCTGCATTCGACTCGCCCGATTCTGCTTTAAATTAACATTTCAGAATCTGCAACGATGTTTCAATATTGCCAAATTTCTTCGTTCTAACTGTCAGCAAAATAGTAGACTGCCACTATAGATACTGCAGTGCTGACACTGAGCATAGCTTAAGAATGTCATTGAAAGTAAAATGTGATATAACGGTGAGTCACTAGTCGTATCCACATTTTTCCCTCCTGATTTATGTCACTAGCTATAATTCATTTTCCATATAGTATATTGAGAGAAATTGGTTAAATATTTCGCAACAGTACGAATAAAATGCAGCATCACCATCACCACCACCAACAACAACATGATACTTGCGAAAGTAACCATTCCATTTCTTTCCATCTAAGATTTCTTCTGTTTTAATGGTTGTTCGTTTGCTCGTTGGCACGATTTAGCGCATCCAGATTGAGAAATGCTGAAATTCCATGAATATTTCCGTAAATGTTAGATGCGAAGAGCTTATATTACCAGTTTCAGTAGGACTTATTATAAGCATTACATAGAAGAAAAACATAGCGTAAATGTTCGTAGAGTGATTGCAAGTTTTATACGAGACTGCGATTTTTCGCTTCATTTTGTAAAAACATTCCAAGTATTTCGTACACACCATACTCTTAAGTACATTGATTTTTGTTTAAATAAACATCAAGGGAGTAGAGAACGGAATTGAAACGAAATGAAAATGAAATTCATGCATGAGTTTACATTTGAAATTAACGAACAGATTCTACAAGGGAAAAACGAGGATTTTGTGGACTTATTGAATTCCGGAAAGTTTCAAATCGGAGTTCGAGAACCTACCAGTGTCTGGGTATTCAACAAACTATGAACAGTCTGAATTAAGCTGAAGACACACAAGTAATTTTGAGTTGATAGGATCGACGATTATGCTGCGTTTTCCATTGTACAGCCTGTGGTGAATGTCCGACTGCAACAGAAATCGTAGCATATTTGTCCATCTCACTAACGGTAAATTGCTCGTGTTGTTCCGGCATAGAATATCGAATTTTCGTTTTAAAAAAATCTGATTATTTTGGCTTGGAGTTGTGAGAGGCTTCCTCATCATCGATCCTTTGTTTTCAACTTTAAGCCCTTGCCGACTCTGTCACTGGAACCTTCCGGTTTTTGACAGAATTCAAAAAGGCGCTTTCCATCTAAAGATGGTAGATCATCACCTAGGAGGTCAAAATACCCGAAAGGGTTATACCTGAGACTGATGCTGTATAGCAGACAGTCCCTAAGGATGCGTACACGAGTCTCAGGGGCCGGACCACAAGAACAGATAGGATTGATAGCCCTGTCTATTCTGTGTAGATGATCGTTAAGCTTGCAGTGGTTCGTAATTGCATCAACTATTCGCCTAAATTCAGATCTAGAGAGATTCAGAAGTTCATCAATCCAGAATCGCGATGGGACCGGTTTAAAAAGCTTCGTGTGCTTCTTGCCATTGTGTAACCAAACTTTTTCTGGTTACTCTTGAAATTGGAAGTCCCGGCTCCGGTCCTACAAAGTCGTTGTCTGAACCTACATTGGCAAGCTCGTCACCTTTCGCATTCCCTATGATGTCACAGTGTCCGGCTACCAATGCTACAGCACCCTATTCACTAAGCCCGTCTTTGCATTCTCTGACAATATTAGAGTCTACATACGGTGAGCTTAAAGCTTTGACTTATCAAAAAAAAGGTATGTCTAAAGTAAACGTCGGACTAAATTGGAGTTTATTCTTGTCGTCGTTGTATCGACCAAAGCCGTTTCCTGTATTCATGATTCAAGTACAAAAATAAGTGTGAAACTTCCGTAGAATTCAGTTCCACAACACTCGCCACACATTCCACACTCTACCGTAATGTGAAAAAGTGTCTGTCTACACATTCCTAGTTGGCGATGTCAAATCATTTACGGAACAAATCATTCTCAGTTCATCGTGATTCTATTACTTAATAAAAACGTTCAAACCGATAAAAGATGAGCATATTGCTGTTACTGTGTTTCGTCGTTTCGGTGCCGTTTGTTTCATCCATATACCAAGGCGCCATTGTTGAGGGCTTAGATCATGGTTTCGTCGTTTCACTTCAAACGAAACAGGGTGACCATTTCTGTTGCGGTTCAATAATCACATTGAAATTCATCCTCACTGCCGCTGCTTGTGTGAACGACAGAAAACCGCACGATTTCGATGTTATTGGTGGCATAACAAAATTTAACCAGACCAATGGAACGCGAATGCTCGTTGATGAAGTTATCACTGCTAATGTTTATGGAATGAAAGGCATTTTCAATAACATCGCATTGTTGTACCTGACTGAGGAAATTCCATCGTCGCTTGATTTGCACCCAATTGATTTGCCGAACGATGAAGCTGTTGCTGATAACGTAAATAGATCGTGCAGAGTGTACGGCTGGGGTAAAAGCGATGTAAGTGAGCGTATGGTTCTTATGTCTAGTGTAAAGTCGTAACCGTTTTTGTTCGCTTTGTTTCAGATACGACATTTGCACGTTCCAATTGATCTACGAACTGCAGTCAGTAGCATAGGCAATCAGACCAAATGTAGAAAACACTACCTTGACGAAGCTGAAAGTTTACTATGCATTTACGATGTTAACGCTAGCCTGTGCACTTACGATACCGGTAATTTTGTCGACCAATATTTATGTTGTGTGTGAAACTGAACTACTTGAATCCATTGTGTGTCTGAACATAGGCAACCCATTGGTTTCCGATGATGGTAAATACTTGTGGGGCATATCAACTGAAATTCATTGGGTAATTGGGTAAAACTGTGCCGAAAGGAATTTACTAAACAAAATTTTCTATTTTAATTTCAGTGCGGCGAGGGTATGTTCTTGAATCAATTTATCGGCCTGAACTTCCTTTGCTATTTTGCTTCAATCCATTTACATTCTTTTCAGTGAAAAATGAATCCTATTACGATATCTACACGCGAGTGTTCAGCCACATGGAGTGGATTCAGAAAAATATGAACGAGCGTTCTGTATCAACACGACAGCAGAAACAAGTCATTTTCACGGGAATCATTGTGCTTCTGTTGACAATTCTTGAATAATGAAGAAAGTCTACTGGATTGATTCCGGTTTCTAATTCTTCGTTCTCTCAACGGAAAATGTATTTGAAATACACAGCGTTTTCTCGTCAAACGATCGTTTGCATTGTGAAGAAAATTGTAGTGCTTCAATTCGGACAGTGCTAAAATTGGACCGAGTCAAAAAACACTTCTCTGTATTGCACGATAGATCAAAAAGACTTGGCTCTACGTTTTAGTTATATCTTCGAATGAGATCAATTTAGGCGCCCAATATCTAATGTGGGAGTGCCCAAGCTAAACAAAAAATTTCGTTTTCCACTGTTTATTTCCGCTTCCGATCAACGAAGCTCACACAAAACTTGACCTCTCCATTAATGCTCTAAGAACACTTGAAGACAGCCTTGCTTATTTCACCGCTACGGAGTACCTGCATGGCCTCCTTATATTCGCTCAATTTAAAAACGCGAATTCCCAATTTATTGTAGTCAAGGTATCGATCACCCATAGCATGAAGCAGCTGCAATGCCTTGGGAAACATAAACGGATTTATATTCACACCCAGAACTTTCAACTCTTTCATGAAGAACTGAAAACAAAACACAAAAATTTCATCAGCAACGACTATGACGATGATCTTCAGGTAAAATATCTAACATCAAACGGATGAAGAGTGAATGTAGCCTTAGGATTGGCTGCACCAAATATGCATAAACGTCCACCGGGTCTCAATTGTGATACGGCACATTGCATTGCCGGCCCAGAGCCACTACAATCAACAGCTAAATCGAAATTATCTTTCACTTCGTTTGGGGCCTTTACGTCATAGTCCAAATCTGAAGAAAACAATTTGTTCGTGAACAAGAAAAACAAACTCAAAACAAAAACAAGTTTCGAGATATTTTCAGCTACTTGCAATCGTAATTTTAATGACCTCGTCAATGACCCTGAGAAAGTCAACATCTTTAGCTTTCGCTATCGCGTTATTGTGTAATGAGAATTTGTTGATTTCGTAATTGACTTTGTTACTAATGACCTAGTCAAGCATATGTGCAACCAAAAATTTCGACTTAAAGAACACAACAGCACCCCGGTGATAGTTCAACAGAATTCATAACAAGAAATACGTACGAAGGTCAATCAAAGAACTTAGCGAAACTTGAGCTCGAGCGGAATAAAATTTGGATTGCTGTTACTGCCATAGGCTTCGAGACTGTCGCAGTTCAAAATTATTTTTTGTTGTAGAATGTAGGACGCACTCACAAACCACTTACTATCCACACAAATCACTCACTATCCACTAAATAGACCCACCATCGACTGGGTGTATTTCACTATGCAACTCACCCATACGTTGAACTGCTAATCGTCTCATTTCTTGTGGCTCACTAATGGTAACCGATTTCCGCAGTCCATGTAAATGCATCATAGCTGTCCACAATAAACCGATAATTCCTGCACCAAGAACCAGCACTTTTTCACCGACATGAACGGGACCTATTTTATTCCAACCATGTGCAATGCAGGATAAAGGTTCGGCTAGGACGGCATGTTGTAAGTCCACACCATCGGGAATGAGATGAACCTAGAGGAATTTGTATTGCTTAATGATCAGTTGAATATTATTTTGCTTTGAGTCATGCTAACCTGATAGTCCGGTACAATGGCATGTGTAGCCCAACCACCATCCCTGAAGATTCCGATCGTAGTTCTCAGACCACCATTTTCACAATAATGGTATGTACCACGGTGACACAAATCACAATTATTGCAACCATTATTCGGATTGACTGCAACCTTGGTACCAACTGTAAAGTTTTGAACTTCGCTGCCCACCGATTCAACCGTACCAACAAATTCGTGTCCCAATGTTAGTGGACTATCGCTTTTAGCAGGAAACGAGCCCTATAAAATCAAAAACCGAAACAAATTGTCGGATTAGTAGGTATTGTGTCAATGTAACTAAGATTCTCACATCCAAGATATGAAGATCAGTTCCACAAACACCGGAATATGCTACTCGTATCAACACCTCATTGCCTTTTGGCTTCGGTATGGCGCACTTGTTAAGTGTTAGTTTTTTCGTGACATTATCTAAGCTTAAGAACTCCATAATTCCGAATAATAGTAATATCTGGTCGAGGCTTACGGTGCAGCAGTTTCGTTGCTACTGATAATGATTTACATGAAGGACGGCTATTTATATACACATTCAGTACAATCAATAATGTTTGGATTTTGTTTCGAATGAAGTCTACTTCACATTCGTTTGCATAATAGTCAAAGTCTTAGCGTAGAATGGAAAATATTTATTGCTGACGAACCACACGAGATCTATTCAAGATATGAGTAGGACCCGTAGGAGTTACATACATAAAGTGAAAACCAAAAGATTGTCGAAATCGGATCACGGATTGGGAAGTTAGAGCCCATAGGGTGAGCCTTATTGAAACTACTCGACGCTACAGTGAAAAAGAATTTTTTGTCGATATCTCGAGCAAATGTTCTTGTTTGAAAGGTAATGACAACCGTCGTAAAGTGATAACACTGTTTACGGTGACCTAAGAAAATGGTCGACAGCCGCCATCTTGACTTTTATAGATTTAGTCGGATTTAGTAGTGAACGTGAATTCGAAGGTATCGCCGTATCATACAAATGGAACAGCATAAATTTTCTATCTAAAATGACCGGTGCCACCCGAGAGACTCTTGTGCTGTGTGTGGCTCTCCAGCATACAGGAACAGTCGTGAGAGCCGAAAAAAAATCGTCGGCGGCGTCCGCCGAAGTAAAAAAGTCTGGCGGCTGGCGGCTAGATAGG
>JANTFA010132581.1:0-13430 GCA_026413405.1 Phytosciara flavipes | reverse complement strand
CCACCACCACGCGAATGTTCTGAGGTCGAAACAGTTATCTTTATTTCGATGTCTTTTGCTATCATCAGTAACTTAACCGGACATGGGGTTTACCCTTTCCCAGAAAGATACTCTGTTTGTTCGACGTATGATAACTCTAGTGGATCTTTTGATGAATTGGTGCGACCATTCAACCCCTGTGTAAAATTCCTCGAAGATAACAAGTAAAAAAAACTTGTTGAATCATAGAAAATAAAGTAACGAAAATGCATCCTTTATATTGCAAGCTTTCAACATTTCATATTTTAAATTCATAATTCATAAATTCATCTGATTGGAGACACATGTAATGACAGTAAAAGAAATTTCAATGCTGCCTTTAATGAGAATGGGGATACGCCACCTGCTATTCTTTCAGATAAGTTTGTATGAGATGTAATGGAATGCATGAAAAGTGGTTTGTCAGGCGATTATCTGATTAGCAAGACCTACCTAGACACTTTCAATTTTGAATTTTTCAGCGTAGTGACGACGTGAACTGTGTGACTTCTAAAAAATGGAACGAAATCTAGTGCATATGAGTAGTACAACATTTTAGGGTAGGCCTAGTTGATGTCTCAATCAGCTTATGAATAACGTAATAAATTAGATTCAAAATCTCATCGGTTTTAATTCGGGTCGCGCGGAATCGACTTCAACGCCTCGTGGAAAGCTTGACAACAAATCAAACGATTATAATTTGAAGTAAACATTTGGAGCTTAACTAATACAAGACATATTCACAACAGTGTGCAGCCATGCAATCTATAAAGTTATAAGACGAAGCTTTTCTCTTTCATAGTTTTATGGCAACTGAAACTGAATTTTAGCAACTTCTTAAAAATCGTGCTTTTTGGTAACCGCTACTGCAACCCTCCCTATTCACGATAATTTCGCTGTTGTAACATTGGTTATCATATTTGATGTTAAACCAGCAATTTATTCGGAATTTATTCGCTGAGCTCAAAACAAGTCTTTCGTCACTTTTCATTGTTGATCAATTAAATTACTTGCACTTTTAGCTTGGAAAAAATATTTTTTACTTTGACTGATCAGGTTTCATTATCTCATCAGACAAAATCCAACAAAAAGCCAATGATTTAGGTCAATAAACAGAAATAATTCGTTAGAAAAAAACAACTCAAATGTTTAACGAAATATTTCGTACACTATAAACGGTCTAAAGAGAATCACGTAAATCACAAGGTAGATACAAAATAATCTCAGTTTGAAGAAATCTCGCAAATAAATCCGAGAAATATCTTTTTTTGTTGGTTTCTTTGTTTTAATTAAATATTTTACTTTACTTCATTCAAATGAAAATTCGTAGAAATTCTCAGATAAGAAAAGAAATAAAACTGTACCCAGCGTCTGTTAATTAGTATACCAAACGTGCCATACACTTTATTGGACCAAAATTAAAATAAATAAAAATGTTTTACAACTGATGTCAGGACGATTCAAAATATTTTGGAAACGGCTAGACACGCTAGACATCTGTTGTTATCGACAAAAACAAGCGAGCTCCAAATTTACTCATAACTTGAAACTTACATCGTTTCTTGTCGAACACATTCGCTTTATTCAAGAAAAATTCGAACTTTGCGCATTTGCCAGGAACAGTTAATCTGAAGGTGGAACATCACAAGTGCAAGGATCAATTTTTGCCCCAAGATATGAACAATAGCTCTCGACGCAATTTTCTTCCATATCTAAAATGAAAAGCTTTCAAATTAAACAATCAAAGCACTGTGTTATGCATTACGTATGTCGATGCTTCGAAATACGGCGTAATATTTCGCAGAAGCTACTCTCGATACTACGTCGCTTCGGAAGCTTATCAGATTAGTCACAAGATTTTGCAATCTAAAGACAATTCGGCGTAGATCGTGCTAATAAAATTTTTCATTAATTAATTCATTTTTTATTCATAGTTTTTATAGTTGGCGAAACAAAAGCAAAATAATGTTTGCTAGAAATTGAAGAGCTTTATGGCTGGATAATGTTATTGACAGAGAGATGTTTATAAAAGGGTAGTAGATCGCTATTTCGTATCTAGATGAGTTTTGTTCGAGCGAGAATGAGTGTTCTCCTGAAGGATGAAGAGTCTACGAGTACATTACCTCCTTGATAGAGTAATTAGTTGTTTTGCTTCGTTACTAAATTGAAATTTTGCGCAATTGATGTCAACACACATCGTAGGCGCAAAGTTCCAGTTTGGGCACAAGTTAGCAATAAGATTTTATTTACTGCTGCAATTTTACAAATTAATCGAATGCATATCTAAGCACGCAAAATGGATTTATCAGGTGCGAAGCGAGTTTTATAGCCACATCGTTTGACAAAAAGTACCAGTTTTCGCAACATGTTGCATACCTATGAACGAAAAATACTATGAACGATCACGAACGAGGTTACTTTTCATTACTAGTGATGAAAAGTAACCACTTTCCGCAACTTCTGTACGTGACGGTTTTCAAAATTCCACCACTGTACTTCACTTTATTGAAATATATTTCCAAGATATTCAAATCTTCTACTTCATTTGTTTTAACAATCGTTCTGCTTATAAGACAAACTTCTGTAATGCTGGTTGCCAACACTTCAAGCAAGAGTGGTACTCTACTGAAACTGGACAGGACAGTGTGTCATATAAATTAAAGTAACTTTAAAAACGATCTTCTATGTAAAATAGTTCTTTAGGTTACATTTACAAACTACGCACGGTGTACAGGGGGAAGGCCATCTGACAAAAGCGTAAGCTTCATACAATTTTCAACATTTTTGAAATTTTCTCCAAACATTTTGAGGTTAAAAAAGGGAAAGAGAGTCTGAACATCTTTATTTATTTTGGTAGTAGTTTCGGACCTTAATCAAATTTTGATTGAAGTGCGTTGTCGTCGATTGATTTTGTCATCGTCATCGATATTAGATGAATAGAAGCTATCATTAACTGGCTATATAATCGTCCTCCGGGAGGTCAAGGGATTTCATCATCATTGACCTCATCTGCCACAAGCGGCCAGGCATTTTGAGAGGCCTCGATTAATGAAATGTAATTTTTGATCGAAGTATATTTTCTACAGAATGATGACCTCATCAGTTTCATATGAAAAAAACAACGTACATCATTCTGGGAGCTATTCTTGTTGACGTCGTTGATGACAATGGTCTACAGACGACTAAAAAAACCAAAACAAATGTCGACGACTGTACATTTCAATGATAAAAAAGTGGCAAAATGAAGACAGTGACTGGTGTTGACCTTATCGAAATTTCACAACTCGTTAAATTGCATTTTTTAAATATATTTTTTACCAATTAACATTTACGATTTTTTTGTTTGTTTGTTGGACCACATTGTGCGATATTTCTTTTACCACTAAAAGACAAACATGGGAAATTTTGTGTAACACACCTCCGCTCCGTTACAATAATGAGTAAGACAATTAACTTGCTCTTCCAACTTTTTTTTTTTAATTTTCAACAAAAGTTTTTCAATTTGCATTCAAATCTCGCGCATAGCATCGTCTGCAATCAAATACAGAATAATAAAAAAAATAAAACGACAAAAGCGTACCATTGACTTCCGGTTTCGAATATATAATTGTTGAAACTCAAATTAACTGAGCTAAAATGACGATATAATGTGTATCAATGCTCTTTCGTTTTTAATTGTCTCCGTAATACTCGTCGCGTAGTATATGAGAATTCACTTCCATGGCTTTTTCAATGTTACAACAAATGCTATACTTTGGAGCTATCTAATTGATACCTAGGTATACTTGAATATGTTATCGAAATTCCACCAAAGACTCAGATTTGTAAAAGCATCATCACCATTCGAACAATGCAATTCATTTTCAACAATCGCTTAATTGCATAGGAAAGAACTTGTGCAATTTTTCATTGCAAACAAAAAAAAATTTAGTTATGTGATCTGTCGTGATCATTATCAAAATGCGGGGAAAATGGGCAAGTAGTACGACAATGATAATTCTTCTACATCATTCTCCCAGTACAGATTATTATCTCTAATCTGTCGCTATAGGAAAACAAATCTGCAAAAATAAAACAAAATTTTTGGTAAACATACTACCCACTCATATGCTAAGCTAGATGAGATACAAACATGTGCAGTAATCCATGACCTTGTCCGGTGACTAACAAACTTTAAGCCAAAATATCCCGAAATCCATTGATACTATCAAGACCCCATTTCGCTCATCCCGGGATTCGGAATTCACGTTAAGCATGTGGTCCACGCTTGGTTCATACTCACCAAACCGCACTTGCCCACGTGATGTTTCATGACTAAATACCCCGGAACGGTATACCTACATTCAGGAATGGATATAAGCGGCTACAAATTATTGAGCCAGGTCATGGAACTAGCCATATGTGAGAACGAGATCCTCACATATTCTCATATTTGTAAGCTACCATAATCGGTTGATTAAACATTTCAGAGACACTTTAAGATATTTGTTTAAATAAATTATTTCGAAAAGTCGTTGATTAAATCAGACACTACTATCTTGCATTTTTCTTGATATGAAGAGCGCTTTTCAAACAGAGAGAAGAAGAAGAAGAAGATGCTACACGGTAGTAATGTACAATTTCAGTAGGTATAATCAGCCGTTTTTGTGCGGATATATTGTTAGTTGAAACACGATATTATGATCGAGCTAGCAGAAGTGGTCGTTGTCGTCGTCGGTGCTCACATCAATTCATACATGCAAACTGATTGTTTGAATATAAATTTCATTAATAAATTTGTATGTTAAAAGTGATTTTACTGTTTGTGATTGCGTACATTAAGTTTTGTGTGAAATCGTCGCGAACAAAAGAGTAAAAACAGAAAGAAGAAAAAACTTTTTTTTAACGAGGAGAAAATGAATTTCGGACTTTTATAGAATTAAACTACAGAAAACTTTGGTTTAATAATTCTTGAATATAAACAATTTCATGTATACGATGTTCCGACAAGTAAGCTTGATTGTGTTGGTAGTGATTTCTCTGAGTACCACTACCTTCAGTGAAATATCGAAAAAGCCGAATCGCTTTTTGACTCACATTTTCAATAAATACGGAAGTAATGGAGTCATAAATTTTGAAGTAAGTAAAACTTAAAGTTGCGTAGCAAGGTCATCAGTCAAAACAAGTGTTTGGACTTAACTTAAGTCACTTAAGTGTAGGTGTAAGAATTATAATTTCTGTCAAACGGCACTTTTTTGCTATACTTTCGAAAGAGCGGCTTTCTCCTTTAAACACTTCAAATAAGCTTAAATGCTTGAAACAAATTTAATTCTAATTGACAATGACCTTACATCATCAATCAAAACACGTCAGTTGCAACGGTCGTCTCACTCAACATTTTATACTTATTTTGCATATTCTTTCTTACGTTGGTTGTGCGTACAGTAAAAATCCTGTTAGGTTTTCTTCAAGCGTTAATGACATACAATAACACAGAAGACATTAATGAATATTTTCGGATATCTGTTGCCATATTTGATATCGACAGTAACGACTGTACAATATGGACTCTGACTTGTGTGAACCTATCATTTTAGTTGATACTAACGAAGTAGTAGATTTTTCATTAATCGTTTGGCAATGATACGTTGCATAATAGTGACCATATAATTCGAAATGAAAAATTGGCACAGGTGGCAGAAACAGATTCGGTAAACATTTTAGTATAACCAATGCGTGCACTGTCGGTGAAAGACTTATTGGGAACCGTTCATAAATTACGTAAAGCCAAAGAAAGGGAGGTCGGCTACTTTGTGAAATAGTGTGACAGAAGGGAGTGGGGATTTGACAGTATCGTTACATAACGAGCAGTCAAGCCAACTATTTTCAAAAAAAGCTTTCTCGATAAATTTATCTCAGATCTAATTTATGAACGGCCCCATTGAACAACTAGCATGATGATCTGCCGTGTCTCGAGATGGTACGATTTCTGTTGTGGTAGTTACATGGATGAGATTGGAAATGTATCAACTAGAAGCAGGGCCTGTCAATCTAGAGCACTGACTAAAAGTAGCACTGGCTAGATGTGGGCGTGTGTTGTGGTTCAACAGCCAATTTTTAACTACAACAAAGCTTTGGTTACTTAATTCTTTGTAATGCAGTTGGTTTGTGACACAAGAAGAAATTTTATCAGAACTACAATAGCTCCTTAGTACACATCCATAGAAGAGTTACATTACTATGGCTGAACAGAGCACCTTACATGAACGATTTTGAGAAAATGAATGCTTCGCAATTGTTTGATTTTTTTGTCCATACTTTTTCCAGGGTTTGGAACATTTGATGCACAATTTGGGCCTGGGCGATTTGGAGTTCGATCCAGGTCACACAGTAGACCAACATCGTCCGGATGGATTCATAGTGCCAGACATTGATGTTGTTGAGGAGAATGTACTCACTAGGGAAACACGACATGATGTCCATTTGGTTGATATAAAAACAAATGACGACACTCCAAAGTCCAACAATGGAAAGACGCCAGCAATTGTTGCTGACAAAGAACGTGCGCCAATCGAAACTGCAACGGCGGATTATGAAAATACGGTAACATGGAAATCGAGTGATTTTGAGGATGCTTCCTTTGCATCATTGCATAATCCGAAACATGTCCACCATAAGCCTCATTCTCATGGTAAGTATCAATGCTATTGATCCGTATTGGTGACAAGATCACAAACCGTGGTTTCAATCTATTTCACCATCTGTTATCGACATTATGTACAAAAAGAAACAAACGATAAGCTCTGGCAGGTGTGGTCTTAAATAGTGAAATTTATGTTCGAAACAATGAAGTAAAGGATCTGGTCAAAGTTATTCCAAATCGAAAGAAGTAACAGATTCTGTAAATATGATTGCTTTCAGTGAAAGATTGCTCTAGAAAAGTTTCTTCTTTTTATGGTTCTCTTTCCACACGGCTACAATTTGTTAAGATTCTGCAGTGTGCACAAAACTTATCGTTCTTTATGATGCAACGGTCATATAAAAGTGAATTGAATTAAGTCTCAGCATCCATAAAATTGCAGAAATAATAATTTGTTTTCGTCTTAAGCCCTAGGTGGAGAGGCAATAAAAGAATTAAAAACTTTTTTTTTTATTGAATCAAACGCGAATCAGTTGTTTGACGATCAGGCTTCTGATTTCCTTGAATGTTATTACTCAAATATAAACGAAGGTAAATTGTTGTGCGATTTTAATTGTTGTTTTTTGCCTTAATCAAATATATAAACGTCAGATAACGAGGTATGCATGCACGTCGTTAGTACTATTTGTATTATTCAAATGATGTGTAAACCTCTCGTCAATGTTTTCTTAAGTCTGTTGATAAGTTTCTATATCGCTTCAAATTAGCTTCGAAGTGATAAGACACGAACCGCACAAACCTTATATACAGTTTGATCTTCAGTATTATATCAAGCCTAAATCACAAATTCATTTGTTTTATTGACTCCCTATCTCTGTTTGTGGAGAGTGTACGTTCGTTAGCATTGTAAATTTTTGTTCGATGTATTGTCCATAATGTCGTCGTTTATTGATCTTAACTTTGCGGTGAACGGAAATCATAATTCATCCTCGACATTGACTTTTAACAGATTTTCAAAATAACTGCTGACGCTCATAGATGTGGGACGCTCTTAGAGGGATACCAACGTGAAATCTAGTCTTCTTATTCCTCGCTTCATTTTTGCCTACGACTACTGCTAGCAAAAATTTTCCCAATTTCCTAGTCATTTTGACCTGCAGGGTCAGTGTGAAATTCCTTCTCAATATAAGAATATCGAAATGTACATGCTGTGACAACATTAGTGATGGCACAATTTTTACTATCTGTTGATTGTTTTGTTTATCTGACGCAAACACCATTAGACAGATTATAAGACATGCCTCAAATGATTATTTATCAGTCAGTCAACCATTGTCGAAAATTGTGACCCCTATGCAAATGGACATCACTTTGGATCTCAGAATTGTTGCACGACTAATAGTCTGATAAGTCCAACTGCTTCATTATTGGTCAAAGCACCATCAACATTCAATGATCCGATTTTTAACAAGCATGCTAATGGGATTCAGGGGGTCCATGAGTGCAAAAGGAAAAGAGAAAATGTCAGACCGAGAGCCCATGCTCATTTTTGACCGTCATAAGGAACTATTTTGAAACCTATGACAAACTGTTTCTTTGACTCAGGGTTGGGTCGCGCTAATCATGCGCTACTTTGTGCTTATCAATATTTCGTTAGATGAAGACAAAATTCCATATCACATCCAAGAGCAAAGTTGTTCCTTAGAACCCAAGGAACATTCTTTGCTAAGACGTCGACTCGCAACAAAATGCACCTGAGTCAGTAACATCAGCCGAAGACGAATTAGCGCGGGAAAACATGAAATTGTGCGCTAATTCTGTCTTCGTTTGGTGTTCCTGCCTGAGGTCTTTTCGCGAGTCGACGTCTTAGCAAAAAATGTTCCTTGGGTTCTAAGGAACAACTTTGCTTTCTGATGTGATATGAAATTTCGGCTCCATTTACTGAAATATGGACTAGCGCAAAGTAGGGGAACGTTAGCGTTCGAATAGCGAAGCACAACCTTGCTTTGGCTAGCACAAAAAACTTTTTGTTCTACGACTTTTGTATTGGAGCTCTAGACAATCTAAATGATCTTCACGACGGGTCCTATGCTTTGTCTAAACATTTATTTTGGTGTAAAATACCAACAGTTTTTATTTTCTTCATCTAAGACAACATTCTTCGCACCTTCTAACATAACCTCACGACTTTAGGCTCATCTTTGCATGGCTTTCATTAATGTCTGACCATATTCTCACCGCATACAATTACATTGCAGATCATGGCGGAATATCTACGCTTCACAAATCATGCCTATCTCCTAGTGCAATGCTACGAATCGTTGTCAACGATCAACGGTCTGATAGTGGCGGTAATCAGCTAAACTATCACGTTCATCAGAATGAACGTCCAATGCACCATCATCAACATCGTCGACGCTCAGCGGATGTTAATGAGCATAGTGACGAAAATGAGTCTGACGACGAATTTATAACAAATATCAAAATTACGCCGAATATGTTCCTCAACATGTGTCCAGCTTTATTGGTTCAGATTGAACAGGGCGCTTGTTCGGAGGTTACAAAAGTAGAGCTCGGAAAGGAGGACAAAGCTTTCACTATGGGTATGCAAATGATTGTCTTACTTATTAAGTTCTGAGTGTAAATTGCTGTGATTCTAGCTTGGGTATACGCCACAATATCTATAGCGATAATATCACTGTGCGGCTTAGTTGGTATCGCCATAGTACCGCTAGCGAAATCAATAGCTTACGATGAAATTTTACGATTTTTAATTGCACTAGCAATCGGAACCTTGTGTGGAGATGCTCTTATGGTTGGTTCGCTCAAAAATTGTATTTTGTTTTATCATAAAACCGTTGTCTATTTTAGCATTTACTGCCACATTCGCTTACACCTCACGATCATGGAAGTGTGGCTCCACTGTTTGCCGATGGAAATGCTGACAATGACCCAGTTTGGCTCTGTAGTTGTGCTTTCATGAGCGCTCTATTCATGTACTCACTGGAATTGTTATTGCCACTTTTGAACGGTGGTAACATTCATTCGCATAGTCACGGTCACGGTCATAGTCACAGCAACGAGCAGCCCACTGTTGCAAGGTATGTCGTTCGCGATGATGACGCCGAGGTAGTTGATATGACTACATCGAGACCAGCTGACGATATTAAAGAGCTGAACAGAATGGTACAAGACTCAAAAGTACAGAAAAAGTCGTCGTTGAGTCCGGTAGCATTTATGGTGGTCTTGGGTGATGGCTTACATAACCTGACGGACGGTATGGCGATAGGTAAGAACGAAACATTGAAAACATCGATGGAAAACCACACTCAATTCCACTAATCAACAGGTGCCGCATTCGGAATAGATCCGGTAACTGGCATGGCCACGGCTTTGGCCGTCTTGTGCCATGAATTACCGCATGAGTTGGGCGACTTTGCGTTATTGCTGCAGACTGGCGTCAGCATCAAAAGGGCCATGTTTCTGAACGTTGTGTCGTCGGTGTTGAGTGTGGTCGGAATGATTGTTGGATTGGTGATAGCCGGCATTCATTCCGGATTTGTTCGGTGGATTTATGCAGGTACGGCCGGGACATTTTTGTATATTGCCTTTGCCGATTTGATGCCAGAATTGGGACGGAATGTCAGTGATAGAACATTCAAAAATTCGATTTTGCAAATCAGTGGCATATTAGTGGGAGGTGTTATTATGTTGGCCATAGCGCTGTACGAAGATCGGCTAAGGGTTCTGTTCGAATAGAAGAGGGAGGCAGAGGAAGATGTCACGTGTAGGGATGAGTTTCCCCGGTTGCATTTCAAAATTCAGTATTTATGTACATTTGTAAGGAAAATATTTTTACTCAATTGCTTCAATTACACATTAAGGCAAAAGAAAATTCGACCTGTCTTTCATATAATGGCACTTGTTGCGCTTAACAAATAAATCTTTTTGAATTCTTTTCCCAAAATAATACCAACGAAATAACAAAAGTAAAAAAAAGTAAGGAATGAGAGAGATCACCGTTCGATGAACCATTATTTTTGGCCCCATCTCACCATCTGATTGATTGCTACGATTTTTTGTTAGACCATCGATCGTCGATCAATGTCTCCTGTTTCTGGCTCTCTGGAGTGTCAACAAATCTTGGATTCCAAAACTCCGGATCGGTATCCTGTCTCACCGGATACCTTAAGATGCATCTATCAACCATTCCCAATTTGTCTGCTATTGTTAAAGTTGGATTCGAATCCATAAACTGCAAACAAGAAAAACAAAACTTCAGTTCGTAATCGGTCTTAAAATGTACCACCCATTTCGGTTGGTATGACCAGTACAGTTGTAATTCAGGTTGACTTGAACTAGATCATAGTCTAAACGCCCGAACCTGAATTAAGGATCTCCAGGCTCAAAATTAACATGACCTGAACCTTAATCTTTTCAACCCGAAGTTTGATCTGAGCCTATTTGTCACCATCGCGTTTGATGTCAACCTGCAACTTTTCAGGTCAGATCAAATCGGGTTCGGGTAATCCGAAACCTTTACACTAACAGGTTCGGGTTCAAAACCGGAAGTGAAAATCAGGTTCAAGCCAAATTCGAGTTAAGAAATTTCAACACAAGACCAAACCTGAGCACTACATTCCATCGAATCGCCAATAACAATAGCAACGAGCAACAATTTAATCAAAATACGAAAAACTTACCACTTCACACAATCTGCACGACAGTCTATGATTAGCAATCAACTTCTCATCGTCGCTGATTTTCAGATCGCTTGCCATCGATTCCACCGCCTGCAACTTCAGGTCCACTTTGTCGCAATAAGTTTCTGTGCAATCATCGAACAGCGGCTGCGATTCCTGGATCACAATGACTTCCGGCTGTTGACCGGACAGCGCTACAACACTAGATCCAGCCGAGCCCGATGGCAACGGATTGTTGTTGTCGATGGTGATCTTATTGACAGTCGTCGCAGTTTGTCCGGTTAGTGGTTCCAATTTTATGTTCGGTGGTGACGTTGCAGATTTGTTGGCTGGCTTTACATCGGATTTGAAATTGAACACATTCTCGTCATCACTACTGTCTTTAGATGAATTGACGCACGTTCTAAAATTATCGATCGATGAGTATTGGAAAGACGTTTGGATGAAGGTGAAGGCTTCGACTTACTCTAAACATTGCTGACGAAGATATTTGTTCTTCACGTCGGCAACTGGTCTACGTGGCGTACCATCGAAAAATGTCTCGGCACATGACTGATGAAATAGAAAAAAGGGAAAGCGTGAGACATGTTCCTCTCCAACACTCAAATTGAGAAATACTTACATCAACAACAGCCTCCTTAGCTGGTTTCTTAGCGAAATCCAACAGAGATTGCTTGAATGGTTTCGAAAGTGATAGCCGTGACACACCTTTGGGACTTTTTGCAGTAATGAATCCGGATCGAGTAACTCGACTCGGAGATACCAATACATTTGACAGCCATTTGGTGGACGATTTAGGTCGATTCTCTTTACCCGAAATATGGGATTGATTCTCTACACTTCTCAGCGGCGAGTTGGGACTTTTTTCAACTTTAATAGCTCGTGCAGTACCAGTGTCCAGTAGTACGTTATCCGGAGAGTGTTTCGAATCATTCACCTTTTCTAACTTTATCTGATTGCGCTTGTTCGGTGACCGGTACGACAAGATTTTCTTTGTAACATTCTTTCGCGTAATGTCCGGCTTCGGAGTGGACTCTATGACACCGTCCTCTTGACAACTGGATATGTCTTGAATTGCTTCGTTCAGTGGATCATTGGATGCTACCGAATCATTGATAACGGATTCATCGGTTTTTCGCCGTTTGTGTGCAAGTGGATCGGGCGGAGGGGGTGTCTTCACACTACAAGCACAAAGCAACCAAATTATTTCCCTTTTTAACAGTTCACATTGACCGGGATCCATGAGCTTACCTTTCTTTTTTCCGTTCACCTTTCTCTTGGCTTAATTGTTCATATCTCGTTAGAAGATCTGAAATGTTCAATGAATAATTGACTGGTGAATGACGGACAGTGCGTTGGTATGGTGTATGGATAACTCACTTTCGTAAGCATTCTGTAGTTTTACGGCGTAGATGTAGATTTGTTGTGTGAAATGTTGGACGCTTTTGACATCAACAATGCCATTCATTTCAGTAGGTGATGGCTGATGCATTTTCACTTAACACTAAACTTTATTAGCAAAATAAAAAGTCCAAATAATAATCGCTTGGCAGAAAATAAACAACAAAACAACGTCCAAAAGGTTCAACAGATGACATTTCCGTAAAATATACTCAGCGAAGTTAGCTACGTTTGAGTTACATTTACGCGAACAGTGATAATGCAGTCACTTGTACGATAGTACGTTAAGTAATGGCGGCTACTTGAAATTCTTATAGTCAGCAGATTCGTTGCTTTTTTCTTGTTTATTTTTACTTGGTGTGAACGGTGCTGTTGTTCCTAAGAAGATTTTCAACCCGAGGCGAAGCCAAGGTTGACAAGACATATCGTATGTGTAAAATTTCAAGGCTATTTATTGAAGAGGTCTTACCAAATCATAGGCTGACACACTTCTTTTCATACAAAAGTTTCACCACATCGTACAATTTCGGCTGTGGTGTGTTTCTTTTGTATATGAGGTTGTTTAGGAAAAATCACATGATGAGAGGGCCGAGTGGTGGGAGTTTTTCAGGTCACGGTGAGCTTGAACGAAGTCCAAATAAAAAAGTCGATGCCCCTCAAGTTTCTCGCCGGAAAATTGTTATTTGGCC
>JANTFA010132555.1:0-13434 GCA_026413405.1 Phytosciara flavipes | reverse complement strand
TATTCAGAACGTTACGTTCATCGGAAAATTACCGAAATTTGCATTCTACAATGTTTGTTGAGATGAAGCGATTCGAAAAATGAATTGAAACTTGAATGAAAAATTACTTTATGCCGATTTGTCTGACGGTGGATTAGAACCCTCGATCGTTGGTTTGTGAAGCCAACACGTTAGCTCTCTACACCACCAGAGCGGCCTGGTAGTTATTGCTAAAATTTGAAGATTTGCAACTACGTCAACCCATGAGCTAAAGTAGTTGGAAAAAACTGTCGCTAAAACATAGACATTTCACAACTACTTCAACTTAAGGGCTGGAGTAGTTGCAGAACTTTGTCGTTGCATAAACAAAACGCTTAGCTATCTATAGCCTAAATTGAATCTTTATTCAGTGTTGCCAGACAGTGATTTTTTGGTTCTTCTACCTTCTACTACACACACATGTGCCATTTTGGGACTCAATTTTGCTTTAGAGGTCATTCAAATAGAGCACACGCTTTCAAGGAGGAGGGAGGAGTCAGAGCAAAACGTGCGCTTCATACATTTAGAAATTTTTTTCTATGCATTTTCGCGTCGTTTTTCGCGTGCGCACTATTTGAATGACCCCTTGCTGAAATTTTTGTTGTGAAATTCTTCTGTTATGAATTTATTTTTGATTGGCTTAATCTTATTGAGCTCATATATGCAGAATACGTCACCCAGTTGGAAGTGACACGCAAGAACTTGCGTCACCCTCACATTAATTTACAATTTCAATGGTTCGTTTAAGTTATTCAACAACAGATGAAAATTATTTAACAAAAAACTCGAGTCATGTGACGCTTAGTGTTACGATCTTAATTGTGTTGTGAAGCAAAATTAGAGCTGAATTAACATGCCACGAAATTATTTGTATTCAATCAGTCTAGTTATCGGTTTCACATAAAGTGGTTGCCAACATCTGCTACTACAATTTGCTACTGTTCTTATTAGCGAGACCTATTAACAAAGGTAAATTTATGGCAAGTTATTGGATAACGAGTACCTAGCTCTTAAATAAATAAATTATGTCTTTTAGATTGGACAAAAATTTAATATCATGAAGCTAACAGTGCTGATAATCGTACAGTTGGCATGTCTCGGAGCATTTTCAGATGCCATTGATAATTGTGATCACGATGGTAATTGCAACGTTGGCCAATGTTGCGTCGAATCAAAGTAATAACTGAACACCTTTCGAATCGAAAAGTATGAAGATTTTCTCTGTCTTAGGATCTTTCCTACAAAACATTGTCAATTCTTAGGTGGAAAGGGTGCTGCCTGCATTAAACACTTACAGGATAGACATTTTAGGTGCCCGTGTGATGTAGGTCTCGAGTGTATATGTTCTGAAACCATAGAGGCACATGACGAACTCGAAGAACCGATGGAAATTAATTGCACATGTCAACCAGACAGGAAGATGTGGAAATTGGCAATAGACATCATCATTTTAGTAATTGGAATCGGAATATTCGTTCTTATTGTTTACATTGTTGTAAGAGCAATGAAATTCTGTTTCAAGAAATTTGGAAACCGAAAATGTCGAAGTCGTACAATTTAAATGCAACCAACCGAATCAATGAAAAACTGAACACAACAAAAAAAGTCGTATTGCATTGAAGGTATCACAATATGGCGATGATTACGTTTTTGTAATAATATTATTACGTTGTAATCTCAAGATTACGAACGCGAACCTTGTAATTTTGAGGAAGCTAGGAATTTTACGACTTTCAAACTAGCGAATTTTTTTAAAAGTTCACCAAAGTTCGCTGCAAACCCCACAAAAATATTGGTCTGAGTCAATCACGTATTAGTAATAGACTGGCATTTCGTAGACGTATAACTGAAGCTAAAAAGTAAAGCGATAATGCATAACATACACGAAATACACCAACACATTCATACGACAATCGAACGGCAAACCAAATTTGAAACATAATTCATACGAATCGACTTTCGGGTACCATAAATTTATCGTACTCACTCACACGGTTAAACATTTCGTATTTACTTGGCCATGTCCTGAACCGACTAAGGACTGGACATGGCCGCTGCAACGAAATGCTACACAAATGGAAAATAGTTGATATTCCGAGCTGTACTTGTGGTAGCCCACATCAAACCACGAAACACCTATTAAAGGACTGCCCCATCTGCAAATTTGTTGGTGCCCTAAGTGATTTATTGAAGCTTGAAGCCCCATCTGTAACGCGGCTCGACAGCCTCGACCTGTGAACCACTTTCCTTTGTATTTTACTTCTAACGTAAACTTCACCCGGAATGTATTTGAGCTTGAGAGTAATTGTACCATACGCTAAATAAAATGATACTCTCGCTTCAGCGCTCCAACAAAATTTTTGTATTGAGCGCGTGGCGCTGGCTACTAATAGCTCATTGGTCTCAGTAACAAAAATATTCGTCTGAGTATCGACATGCTGTTACTGAAACTTGCATTTTTGTAATATTTTTACGGAATTCGCTAGTAGGTTCAGGGATAGAATGTAAATAACTCAGACTAATATTTTTGTAGGGTTTGCAGCGAATTTTGGCGAGCTTCTCATAGCTCTACAAAAATCGCTAGTTTGAAAGTCGTAGAATTCCTAGTTTCCTCAAAATGCAAGGATTCGCGTTCGTAGTGTAATTTTATTACATTACAAAAACGTAATCTCCTTACTTTGTAATAAATGTGCATGTGTTAAAATTTCGAGTTTTTTTCTTGTTCACAATGACAAATGGTGTGTGTGATTTGATTTCTGTTGTTTTTCATATTCTTGGTATTGGCATACTAATCACAAATTGACCAAATGGATTTTTTCCTATTACAATTTTCACGGCACGGTTCTTATATTGTTACAAAAACAACATAAACGCACTCTGTTCAAATTTTGATTTAAGCCTGTGCCACAATCCTACACAAACGTACACACAATATAGCGAATGCTTCATACATTTCGTCATTTCTTATGTTGGACATTTTATCTGTCAAATCGTATGGAAAATCGAATATGGTGTGTACAGTGTACATCACTCATATTGTGTGGCACGGGCATTAGAACATTAAAATTATTTTGAGATTAAAGTGATTCTTCTTGGTTATGCCTGGGAACAATCTGATATTAGACGTAAATCTGTTTTTTTTTGCGAAAACTGTTCGTTTTTATTTCATTTTCCCGCATCTTCCAACTGACAGGTGCATACAAATAAAGTGGCATTTTGAATTGTTTCTTGACACAAGGGAAAATAGTTGGAAGTATAAATTAACACTCGTTAAATAAAGACAATTTATTTAAAGGTTTCTATTCGCTTTAGAAAAACATGATTTCTAGAGCACGTACAAGAAATGTATTTCATTCACTGACGTTAACTTTTGTCGCTCAGTTAAATCTGTCAAAGTTAACTGTGAGGTTAGATTCTTCACGACCTTTTTTGCTCGTGAAGAATTAACTCTGAGTGAAATCTGTCATTAAACTTGTCAATTAGCTTTGGTTTTTAGTGCTCATCAAAAATGAATTATTTAAGATCGATGACATGTGTGGAAATTAATTAAATAAAATTTGTTTATATCGAGACGAGAGATGTCAAATTTTTGTTACTTTAACTCAGCGCATTAACTGGGCGGCAGAAAAAACATTTCTTGTACGTGCTCCTAGAGTAATGTCATCCACATTTTGTTGTTTGTTCGAAACAGATTAACGACAAGACTCACCTACTCACCATAAAAGTATGACTTGAAAATGGTTCGAAAAATTAAGATTTTTATTTTCAAAAGTGTCACGCACCGTATCCAGGTGGCGCATTTTGCGCAACACATTTCAGCCAAATCAGTTTTTTTTTTAATTCTTCACGAAGAGGCAGATGATTCGGTTTTCTTGCCATTTTGTGACGACATTTTTTTACTGAAATTTTTATTGTGGAATTCTTTGAGTGATTGCATTCATTAAGAATGCGTCACCCAGTGCGATATCAGTTGAAAGTGGCACAAACGGACTTGCGTCACCGTCACCTTTAAATTATAGTTTGAAGTTTCAAGGTCTCTATGCCTTATCAACCTCATTATCGCTGCAATTGTTGTTTGTGCACCTGTTTTGGACGATTAGTTCGTGTGATTTCGAAAGTTGCAGCCCGAACGAAGTGATCCAAAAATTGCACTCATTTTTACCTCGTCACATGAAAAACCATTTCTAAAAAAGAACTCAGGGAGCAAAAAACTGTATCCTATGACCTTCGATTTGTATACCCAAGAAATGAGCAGTGGCTCCGAGTACAGTCGGTCTTTGCCCCCATGGTTCCCATGAACAAATCCAAAGTCGGCGCCTATGGAAATGTGCGTTTATATCTTGAAGTAGATCTATTTCTGTATTTGCTCATGTGATGCTTGGTAATACATTTTGAAGCAAAATTAAAAATGCGTTCGTGTATCTTGATATGCTAAGGCTTGTATTTGATCAGCTTTGTGTATGATATAGAAGGTAGCGACATTGAATTTGTCTAAGCTAAAGTAAAATGCCACGGAATCATTTGAATTCAATGAGTCTGGTATTCTGGAGAATAGTTATTGGCTAACGAGTACCTAGATCTTAACTAAGTAGTTTAGATTGAGCGGTGTGCTACTACTACCAGCTTGCACAACTAGCTGCATGTCGCACGCTACTCGTACGGGTCTTCCTTATGTCTTTTTCATTTGGATTTGCTATCTCAACGTAAACAACAGACGTCGTCGCATTGTAAATGGTTTTTTTTTCTACATTTTATGCTTTATATTCAAAGAAAGCAGGGGACCAAACTTTGCATAATAAAACATTTGAAAGATTTAAAGTTCTTAAAGCTGGTGGTACATGATTGAAATGTCTACGTCTACAGCTGTTGCAAAACGAAGATGTCTGCTGTGTCTAACCTCTTCAGTTTTAGAATGGGATGTTTTTAATGTGTTTTGCACGTTGTATGAATGCTATTGCTTCTTCAGACATTTCGATTTGTTGAAATGGACGTAATAAAATTGTTCAACCGCCTTTTTTGTCTCCTAAAATGGCATTTGTCATCATCCAAATTTTATTTTCAAGTTTACTTTTAAAATATAAGTATTCGAGAGGGGAATTGCTCCGGAAAATAATGAAAATGTTTTCCAGAAAGTCGTTCACAACTATGAGCTTATGAGAGTCAGAGAAGTCGAGCGTTAGCACATACTAGCACTGTCTAGATCTAGGCTTAAGCAAAACCTCGACCCGAAAGGTTTATTGAAGGACTCGGTTCTATTTTACAATGTTGTACCAATGGATGATTGTAATTCTGACAAATTATTTTGAAACGACGTAGAACATCATTCTAAGCAAAAAATTGTTTTACGGTAGGCCTTCAAAATGCAACAACCATTTTATTAGATTGTCAGATGATAGATTGAACATGTGAATAACGGAATTTGAAATAATTTGAGAGAATTTTATTAAAAATTCGTTCGATTCTATTCCATAGGAACCAACTGACATTCACATTTTCCTTTTATCTATCCGCAGACGTACCGACTTATCATTTCTCTGAGCTAGTAGTAGTTCTAGTCACCCACCCCACATACCAATACCGCACAAAGGCTTTGTAAGGAGCAAAATGATAGACGAGCTTGCAAAATTGACATCGAGCACTCCACTGTTTCGACTAGAATCTGAAATCCCAATTCCACTTTCAACTCTTCACTGCCTTATCAGCCAATGTACCTTATAACGTTTCAAGAATGATTCACTTTCTACTTATATTTAAGGCGGCTGACAAAATTAGTCAATTTTGGATCGTTTAAAATTAATTTTATGAAAAATCTGCATTTGAGAGGCATACCGTAGAACCGTGCGCCAAATTTTTCAAAACTCCGAATCTCCAGTATTGAAATCATTTTCCTAATTTGAACACAAAATTTGCTGTTGGAATCGCGTCTCAGGTTAATTGTTGTCTTAGCACACATTTAACCCGATAATTCAAATAGGAGTTAACCGAATGAACACAAAACAAGATCTTACCAACGAAATTTGAACCGTCAATTTCAATTTGATTTTAGTAATATTTCCTCTCCCAACTGTTATAAGCAAACAAATGGACCCCCAGGTTTCGATAATTATTTGGCCATTAACAATGCCAACATCACTGGGCACTGTTGATAACAACAATTATCCATTACAGATAACTGGATCCGACAGAAATCGAATTAATTTTGGTGATTGAATTAATTTGCTTTTTGAATGGTGCAATAAAATTGTCATTGCAGGATATTGAAGTTCGTTCAACACGAAAAACGAATTCAATTTCCATATTTGAATTACAGAGGATGGTCAGCGAAATTTAGTAATGAGTTTACTTCAGACGTTTTTCAACTGGTTCATTAATACCACAGAAATGACAATAGGTGGCGCTGCACTGACCACACGCAGAGCGTAAGCAACGCCATCTATTACAATTTATCTGACTGCTATGCATATTTTTGTGGTTTGACCACCGCAACCCGTATAAACACACAATCAGTTTGAAATATATGAGCTGATCAGGGGCTGTTCACATTATACTTCAAGTGGAATACGGAGTGTACAGCAAAATGTGACGGCTCTAACAAGTTCGGGTCATTTTTAACCTTTTTAACTCATTTGGCGTGACAGGGATAAGGGTGATGGTCGATAAATCAAAAAAAAATTATCGTTACGTAATATGTGAACAGCTTCTCAGCGGTAAAACAGCTGAATCAATTTCATGTCTCAAATTAATCGACGTCCCCTGTAAATTTCCGTTCATTTAATTTCCAAATTTAGTTGATCTCTCTCCACCCTCTGTCCATTGTTTATTATTAATAGTCACTGAAGTGTGTAAACATTACACATCGTTTAACTATACAAATAATTCTGTCAAATTATCGAAGTTTATTATAAAATTGGTAAACATCATTGTTTACGTAATATAGTTAACATAAAGCCAATAATCAAAGTTGATTATATCGCCATATCCTCCCACACGTTAAGAAAAACAAACAAATCGATTTGGATTACACAGTGCACGTACGCAAGCGTTATATTGGGAAAAGTATTGCGGAATGAACCGTCCCCTTCCCCCGCTCGCAAAAACATAATATTTTGCAATGTTACCACTTTTGATGGACACATTTATAAGAAAACAACTCGATTTCCTTCGAAACCACTTAGGAAATGTACTCATAATATGGAATATGATTCCCTATTTTTCTACCGAATTGCCATAACTTAGTCGGGAAATTTAAAAGTTTCACCTACCGAAAACAGTTCAGTGGAATAATTCTGGTATTTTAAAAGCTTTAAGTTTAATACCATCGATGAGGAAATGTAATCGATGTGTGAATGGAAGCGCGAACATTTCTGTTTTTTTTTGCATAAAGTAGTTGAACAAATAATCCTCGAAAAGATAATATTTCACTCGCTGCATCCCAGGGACCTGATATTCATTACGTGCTGACATTTGCGGTCAGGGCCGGACTGGCTCGAAAAAGCCATTCGGGCGATGTATGTAGAATATTTTCAAAAGGCCCCTCGTTACCATTTGTACGCATACAAAAATGCCAAAAAGCCCTTCGGGCGTCGTCGCCTGTTTGCGGTAGTTTTCATTTCCCAAGTGCTTCACGATCACGAGTAAAATACAACAAATCTGACACAAAAACCTGGACTGGATACATGACCTCAACTCACACCAACACACCATATATGAGCAACGGATAGGCTTTGTTTGAAGGATGTTGACAACCAATTTTGTTTACGTTACCACCATTGGTCCTTGAAGATTTTTACATTGAATGACAACAAACTGGCGACTGAGTATCTCCCGGTCAATCGGAATCGATGTCGACGGCTTTTCAACATTTCAAAAGGACAGAACAACACCGACTCACCGGCTGGATATGAACAACATGCTGCACAAGCAATTTATTTCAACATTTCTACGCAGTTCTCCCAGCCAGGATATCCTGGATCATTTGTTTAACGTGTCATTTGAACATAGCTGGTCGGAAAAGGATTTCGAATTTTATGGTTTATTGGTGATGCAACACTCATTTTGTTGTATTGTGCATTTGTTTGTATTTTGTTGTTCTGAAAAGCCATTTTAAAATAAATAAAAAACCCTTTGCCTTCGGCTCGAGCCGCACTTGTCCAAACTACTACTTAATCCCACTGGAAAATGATTCATTATTTATCTGATGACATTTGCGGTAGTTTTCATTTCCTAAGTGCTTTACGAGCTATTTTGCTTTGTGTAGTTACATTTGCTCGCCTTCGGCCCGAGCGGTAAACGTGACACTTGTCAAAAAGAAGAAAAAAATGTGCAAACCAATACGTAATCTACTGTTTCTGCTCGAATTGCTAGACTAACATGACGACCAACCCTCTAGCAAAAATATCATTCTCAGCGTCAGCATTACTCAACCAAACCTACGTACACGCGACAGAAATTCATGCAGCATAATATATTGTTAAGTGGGCTATAACCGCAGTACACTGAGGAAAGCTTTGGGCGAAATGGTAAAAGCTACTTTAGATGATGATACTATGCTGGCGTTATTATGTACAAAAACATTTTTAATGACGCATCCACCTATTGGGACCAATATTGAGCATGAGATTTTTTTGGGTTGCGGATTTATTCTGGTTTTTGCAACCAAAGAAAATGGGGGTGGGAGTGTGTTAGAAATCAAGTTCCTCTCGAATACACACAATATATACTTTCACACGATTATTACCGCCAAGCGCAAATGTATCGTAAAATAAAAAGGATTTCTACCCAGCGAAAATTTACGGAAAGTCGTTGAAATGGCTGTAATTGGTTTTATACTACGAAGCCGCCACTTCATGAATAAAGGAATTATTACGTTTTAAATAGAAAAGATGTTCCATTCCTAAGTGGGTCTCTTGTAATGCGAAATAATAATTTTTTGTCGGGGTGATATGGAAAAAAAAGGGGTTCGAGTAGATTTATTGTTGCAGGAGTTTTGTGTTTCCTTAATAAAATGGATGTGGTATGCATACACAAATGTAATATTCATCAGAGTACGATAGCATTGTGTCGGATGGGAAGTGGGCGCATTTTGTGGGAAGTGGGTGTATGTGGGTGATTGTCTTGTTGCTCGGTTTAGAATTAATTTAAATAAAAGAATAAAGTGTTTCGGGTATAAACACTTTAGAGGCGGTCGATTTATTAATATTTTCTCCCGCTTGCCGGGTGGTTTTATTGGGGACGACGTTTTCGCAAACAAAGATTTATTTACCGACCGACCGACGCACTTTACGTACAGCGAAACTCTTCTATTTTCCAGAAATATAAACAGCGAACGCTGTTAATGGTTTTGAAATGCTTTTACCCCCCGTTAATTAATAAGATTGTACGTTTCACATTCATCTTTTTGTTTTTACGAAAATAAACGAGAAAATCTGAATAATGTTCCGGAATGCCAAGGTATCCGAAAATCTTTTTTTAAACAAAGGTTTTTTTCGTCTTTGCATCCCACGAAACGACTCTATTTTCAATCGTAAAGGACGTAATTGAAATGAGAAAAAAGTCTCGTTCAACAAAGGTTTTAATTATGCAGCTCGCTCAACAGAACACGGTGGGTTTTAAATCTATCTAATTGAAACAATTTTGCATATGGTTTTTCTCAACGGATTTGGCTTTTTTGGGCCATGAGAAACAATTTTTGTTCGAAGGTTAGGGACGCTTCCTGAAATAATGAAGAGAGACCACCTGATTTTTCCGACATTTTCGGCGATATGGCATTCGATGTGGGAAAATGATGGAAATCAATCTCTTCCAATTGACGTCGTAAGTGTGCTCAAAATTTGAATTTTTAGTGACCGAAAAATATATTTCGACGCATTCTTGTCAAGATTCTTGTGTGAAACGGGCGATATAACGCTGTTAGAAAGACTAGTCATACTTTGCATTTTCGAATTTGTGGCACACTTACGGCGTGAATTGAGATTCTAATCATTGGAAATCACTGATGGACACAAAACAAACATATTTTGCAATGGGAGTTGCATCTCTGTTGAAGTCAGCGAGTTTCATGAGAAATCACCGAAAATCGCTAACTTCAACAACGATTGTCTCGAAATCCATCGCTAAGGTCATACTCTGAGATTATCCTCTGCGAAAGTCTTTTCATATTGGGCAAACTTTTCAACTTTCGTTTGCAATGGGCAAGAAGGGGTAGAGTCACGCTGAGTTAATTTATTATAACTCGGAATCGATTTGTAGACACGCAAACTCACTGGTGGTGCACTTAAGCAACTCACTTTGAAAACTGATATTTTGACACGTGTAAGTTACACACCTTCGATTCGACCTTGAGTCTAAAGGTCCGTTCAAAAAACAATGAAAGAAGACATATCCACTTCCTCCTCTGTTACAAAAATCTTGACGATCCAAAGTTATATGAATGCAAACTAAGCTTTCTACTTTACGAGACCAAACTCCCTCTTCATCTATTCATTTTTCATCCACAACAATAACAGCCATGAGCTCCGAGCTGTAGTGTTCTTTTCGAGTTTCTTTTATTACATAGCACGTTCATTTCAAAACTGGGTGATGCTTTACTTTGATCCAAAATGTAGCAGATTTAATTACCGTTCACGAATTCAAATAAAAGTAATAATTAAACATTTAGAAACATTGTTATTCATTAGCATCGTCCTACAAAGCTCCTTGTTGTTATATAACGTTCTCTTCCCTTTCCGACTAATTAAACCCGACTTCAGTAATATGCGGTATTACGTCTGCTATAATACGTATAAAATGAAATAACATTCGTTTGCGGTGATTTAATAGAACTTGAATTGTGCTTTAAGTTTTCTATATGAAAGATGTACAACGTACATCTCTTCACAATACTTTAAGAGCTGACTTATCCGTCACAAATGTTTAATATTTAGATAGCATTGAACCTTACACGGATGAAACGGATCATAATTGCTGAAAGATTGTTTTGACTGTCATGAAGGTGTTAGCGTGACGTAGCGTTAGCAATACAAATGGTTATTTACTTTACATTTATGTGTGGAGTTTGTGTGGCGTGTAGCCGAAGTCAATAATCACACGAAAACATGACTTTTCCACTTTTTATCCCGAATTATGTAATGCACTTTACATGCTAAGGTCGTCGAAAGTCAGTAAAACGTATGTGGAATCTATTACATCACTGGGAAAAGAAAGATGAAATTCCACGTTTTTGTGCGGGTATTGGCATCGACTTCGCCTCGGATCCATAGCCTGTATTGGGATTCTGTATTCTAGGAGCTGTCCATAAATGACGTCCACCGTGATGGGGGGCCGAAGTGGACACGTCATGTTAATGGTATTGGAAAATGGTGGATGCAATGGGGAGGTGAGTCAAAAATTTCGAAAAACAGTGGACGTCATTTATGAACAGCCTCCTATAGCAACGTGCGTTTGCTATTTTGACACTTGATTTGTTATGATGACACTAGTCTTTCGTTCGACTGTCATTGTAACAAACATTAATCAACTTACAGCAACTTGATACAAAATACAGAATCTCAATCTTGGTTTACTAGCTGCCACTTTAGCCGTTCCTACATTATGCTCTAAAGAATCACAATTGGAACAACCGCATTGTGTTTCAGTCGGAAATAGTATTTTATGTCACCAAGAATAAAAGCGGACATCTGGTGATAGAGTCCATCCGAAGGTATTGACTCATCTTGTTTAAAAACCTCATCAAAACCTGTATTGACTCATCTTAGTCAATGTGACATACGAGCGTTGACAAAGTAACACAAACGCTGTTTTATCAACATTTTTCAGCAGTCTACAACCAAATAAACAATTCCACCCCTAAATACACATTTCTGTAATACAAGCTATACAAGCTGCAGGTATGTGTACACATCATAAATCAGAATATTTAATAACTTTCTAAGATCTTACCATATTTTCTTATGACAGATCACATTAGAAAAAATTGTTTATATTGAATTATGTATTTTATGGAAATTTTTTAGCCCCGTACGAAGTACACAAGGCTTTTAGGTTTAATATGCCGTGTGTAAAGATCGGGATTTGAGCTGGTAGGGACTTGAGGGGGCTTGAGGATGCATAGATACCGAACCAACCAAAGAAAAATGTTCGGTCATCCGTCTGTTCCGTCGATGAGGTTGAGTAAAACCAATCAGATTTCAATAATTTTTTCCCCTGAAAGGGAGTCGAAATCACACAATTAAGCCAATATTTCATACATTTCGTCGCTTTTTATATTTGTTTGACATTTTATCTGTCAAATCGTATGGAAAATTGAATATGGTGCGTACATCACTCACATTGTGTGGCAAGGGCATAAGTAAATGTTGTCCGATTTTGAGGGATTTCGGTTTCGTTTGAAAGGTATTTCCAATGCAAGGAAAAAAAGGTTATTGGAATTCAGTCAGTGGTTCAGGAGTTAGGGCTCTTTAAGTGTTCGGTCGTATGTGTCCCAAGTGTTTTTGCATATAAATCGAGTAAATTTTATTCGAATTTCGTGGTTTTGGTTTCATTTGATCGACAAATGGAGTGCGAGTAGAATGTTGATCAAACGAAATTGAAGAAGGGCCCTCCGACTGATGCCCTTGCTCGATCCCAAGGGTCTTGTACGAATAAATCAAGTAAATTCCACTCGATTCTCGTGATCTTTACTTAATTTGAGAAGCATATGAAATCGAATAAAACGTCGGTAAAACAAAACTTAGTTAGGGCCCATGGACTGAGGTCGATATTCGGTCCTAACTGGTTTTAAATCTTATCAGATTTTCTTAATTTTTATGTCATTCAAAAGGCAAATGGAGTCCGAATCATATCTGGGTTAAAAACAACAGCTTCGGGGTTACACTGCGGATATGTTTTATACAACTTCGTAAGTGCTAGGGTTACATAAGTTAGGTATACGAAATCGTACGGGGCTTTGTCGCAGCGTCTGTTCTACGGTCTATTCTCGTTTTTTATGAAATGTTGTCTTCAATGGTAAACGTTTGGCGTATATAAAAACGACACACATATTACACACAAAGTTATGAAGAACATTATAAATACACCTCATTTCATGTACCCATGAATTTATACATTCGAATAATTTTGTTCGGGTATAACGTACACACCGCACATAATATTAAATAATTATGTAAAATGTTACATGGCAAAAATAATAAAAGTTTTTACCATAACTTAAAATGTTTAAAATGTTGCTTTCGCGGAAAAGTTTTTCCACCTTCTTTTTTAACTTTTTTTGTTGTTTTTCCGTCCCCTTTCTACTTGCTACTACACACACATATCCTCATCCCGACATTTTACCGGCAAACGTTATACAATATCGTATCTAAATAAAAGTGTAAACATGTTCTCAGCTTTCTTTTTCTACCACCCCCGATACTAAAATGG
>JANTFA010132444.1:0-13448 GCA_026413405.1 Phytosciara flavipes | reverse complement strand
GATACCTCTGCCAACACTGGGTTTATAGCTAAAGATGATGGTCGATACGAGAACATACATTATAATAGTAACAATGTCGGGAAATAGGTAGAGAAGAGATAGTAGTTAGGTGGCACACGTGCAAATTATGGTTTCGCAACATTTTTCTTTCTGCATTAATTGTGAGCAGAACATTTCCTCTAGCTTCCTCAGTTCTTTCGAGTCTTTAATTTGTGTTTTTGTTTCTCTTTCGGTTACATTTGAGCTTCAGGGTGATTACATAATTGGAGTATGTTAGCTTAGAGCTTAGGGCTTGAAGGTGCTTGGATTAATCATCATATGGGAATCATTATCAAAGTTTACTTGTTAATACTCATAGCATATCGATTCAAATCAATTCATTGAGCAGACAACAAGGATCTCTAATCATACAAATGTCTCATCCTGACAGAAAAACGATAGATTCATTTGAACGTTAACGTGACTTAAACAGACTGTAGGGAAGTCGCGTCATCACAACATATAAAACGGCGGCTCACCCTGGTGGAATACTAAGGCGTGTAGTATTCGAAACAGCATCGTTTAAAGTTTTTTTTATCCTGTTGCATGTCTTCATAGCATTCAGTAGTGCGTTGAAGCAGACTGTAGCACTGACGAAGAGCGATTTGTTATGCTGACTCGTTGAGCAACGAAGTAGACAAGGTTATCGACAACGATGCCGAAAATAAGCGTTTGTTACGTCTTCTAAGTGCATAAACGAACGAAGTAAAAGATTTTATTAGCTGAACTCGTGGTAATGATTCATTACCTGATGCCCGAAGGCGAAATTCTAAAACGAAATAGATAAGTCCTAACGGGTTCAAACCGTAAGGTTTCATGCCAACAAAAAACGGAAAGTTTAAGCTCGGCATCCAGAGGGAGCCAAATGGTATTTAGTCCCATGCGATCTAGTCCCTCTAGTTCGAAGAAGTGAGCCCCCCTCGCTGATGACATTTGCGGTAATTTTCATTCCCCAAGGACTTAACGAGTAACACAGCATACCTACTGGATTGGATGTATTCATTTGAACTTGTGTGGTTGCATCACTCGCCTTCGGCTCGAGCTACAAACGCCACACTTGCCAAATTACAAAAACCTCCAAACCAATACGCAATCTACTTACAAATATTAACACAAACGGACTGCGATAATAGATACTAGATGAAACAGAATTGAGGATCAAATAGCGATACAATCGAGCCATATATAAGAAATAACCGCTCAGGGACGAAAATTAAAACTTTTCCTGGCATTGTTGAAAGAAAAAAGCAACAAGCTTCGATGACTGTCTTTTCGACAAGACAAGGTATGTAACTACACTCCTGTCGAAGCATCAGTTACTAAAGTAAGTTGCTCAAAAACCCACTTGTAAGTTTGCTTTCGTCCTAACATTGTTTCCGAGCAAATGAATTACGTGAATTTCTCGGCTTCGAGTCTGGGTTGTCAACTTTTACATTTACGGTGTATTTCCAGTTAGGCATTTAGTTATGAAAGTAGCTTTCATTGAGGCTGCAAAGCATCCGAATGGGATGAAAACAATGAAAGGAAGAATGTCTGTGATTGCTTCTGGCTAGTAACAGCGTGTGTTCTACTTTTTCTTCAATTGTTAAATGTGTACGATGATGTCAAAAAAACTCACTATGCACGTTTCCTGGTCATGTTAGCATTTTTATAAAAAACCTCAACGTTTCGTGCATTCCAATTTCTAGTTTGATGAATTTCTAAACATTCCACTGCAGCACGATAATGGCAACAGTAAAATAATTTGAAAAAAATAAATTTCTCCCGCCATGTTATTACCAACGGCAGAACCTGAAATTATCGGGGTGGGCTGATGGGGTGGTGGCTTGATTGCATTTTTTTCCTTCAAATATTATGTTCAGAGTTCGCTGTGATTGATTGCAATGTTTTTTGTAAACATTTTTTCTTTCTGAATTCTACACGCTAATTCATTTAGTGATTTATTTGAATTATATAGCAGAGTGTTGAGCTAGTGTTCCACTTTGTGTATTCAGATATGAACGGCAACGAGAAAAAGTGTGCCTTAGAGTAGCAAAACAATTGATTGTATGCGACCGACCGACGTAATATTAAAACTGATTTATTTGATTACACAAAAGCATTGATTTTGATTATGTGTACCGACACATATGCTGATTGATATCTGTAGGCACACCTAGAAGGTACGAACATCCTTATTTATTTTGATATTATACGATCAGACACATGAATATTTCGGACAATAGTGCGAAAATAGAGCTCCCATATATATCCATCCATTCATAACCGGGCTGTGCCTTTTGTTCCGACGATATTATAGAGATTTGTATGGGGGGACTGGGGAGTTGTGTCTATACATGTAACATGTGTGTGCACTTAGGCCGAACACGTAGATTGGAAAACTTAATAGAAGCATAATGCTACCCAATTTCCCATTGAAATCAAAAGTAAATTGATGGTTTTGTATTGAAAGGTGCGTGTGTTATATATGTGTGTGTGTGGGAATCCATTGTACCGAGGATGACAGATAAATTATTAGGTTATTAGCAGACAACAATGGGATTTATGATATTGTGTATGTGTTTGGAGCGTGAATATGGGGCGATGGATATTATTTTTCGGATGTAGGAAATCAGTTAGGCATCATATTTCGGTGGACAATAGCACTTATGATTGGCGATGTTGTGTGGGGATGAAATTGTGGTTATTGTTAAGTGGTTGGGGCTGTGATTTGAATTGTACTAAGCAAGTTTGGTGCACATCCGACAGAGTTATTGTTAAAACATTTGTGGATGTTTTCGCAAAGTAGGAAAACGAAGTGAGTAGGGCAGCCACACCGCAATTCAAAAACAGCATCGTCATTAAACGTGAAAAAGTGAAGTCCTTCAAATAACCTGTGAAGCGAATACTTTTGCTGGCATAAACGACCTTGATTCAGATTTCTAGCATTCGTTGTAGGGATGTCCACGAATAACGTCCATCGTCAGAAGAATGTAGTAAGGGTCTGAACGAAGTCAAAGTATAGATAGACATGTCATGTCATGGGTATTAAAAAATGGTGAACCTCCTCGAGTGAAATTTTGATACAAAACAATGTCGATCATCATTCGAAATGATACAACTCACCATTCTTCTATTACTGGACTTCTCAGAAGCTGTCGACTAGCTCTAATACGACACACTGATAGATAAGCTTATTGTGAACTATCCTCACTTCCCGCACATTTGTGAAAGATTATTTATCTGAACGCATGCAAAGTGCATCAATCAACGATCATGGGTCACAAGTCACGAGGTTGTTTATTTCGTCATCCTCACAATAAAGTGGCGCAATTGAAAAGAGAGGTCCAGTATCTGGTCTAAAACTTCCCTTCCAAGAGACCTGGAGCGCTCAAATTTTGGTAGTCGATTATGTAAGGCCTAAGCTTCGTTCGGGTCAAATTTCAAGGCTCGAGACCAATACGCTCCTTTGTCGTAAAAATGACGATTTATTGTACCTTTAAGGACCATTAACAAATTACGCCCGCTCAACATAGAGGAGGGGGTCTAACAAAATCGTACACTTTTTGAAATTTTCTCTTTTTTGAAAAAGTCAACTTCTGAAATTCCATCCAGTGGATCGGTCCAAATAGTAGTCATACAGCACCACCGCCACTCGATAGAAAACTGTTACCATTCCAAAGAATGTAACCCTCTAACCTTCATAGTTCAATGATTTTCCAGACAAAAACACGGCAAACGTCAAGTCAAATCATTAAATGCTTCCATAGTTAAATCAATGAAATCAAATGATAAATCAAACACACATTGGCACACACTCGTGTGTGCGGAGAACATTTTCATAACACATTAGGCATGTTACGTTTGATATTTTCCATATCCAGCGAAATGTTCGGCTGCCACACACAACACAATCTACATGAATAAAATATAACTGTACCAGAAACGACGACGACGGAATGTTCATGTGTTCTCTGTGTGTGCGCCCTTTCACATCCCATATCAAAAAACCCAGCCACCAATGAAAATGTCATCAAAAACTTTCTCCACAAAGTTACATAAATCATCGTCGTTATCGATCTTCAAAAGCTATTTATGGTTCGTCATATATATTATGCTGTGGAATGGGGGGGTATGATAATCGTATAGCGCTTAGCTGTTTTTTTTTTGTGCAGAGCTGGCCGTTGCAAACAAAATTTTGATGGAAAAAAAGTTGAAAGATAATTTGAAAAGCAAAAAAAAGGAATTTTTCACTCAATTCTGATGGATGAAACTTTGCAGTCTAGTTATCGAGACAGGCCGATTAATTCGATAAGAATCTATTGAGAGTCGACAAGATTTTCAATTTTGTGAAGCGAATTAAGGAGCTGTTTATGAATGATGTCAAGCTATTTAAGAGACCTTTCGATACCTCCCATTCCCAAAATTTACGAACACCGTCACGTTTTCTCAAACCTCCTTCCCTTCTAATAGCGTGACGGTCCCTAAGAACGAACGTACACAAACTGTACCCAAGTAAATACAATTACTTGCATCGTTCATTTAACGTCAAACGGACAACACTGAAAATGTGCAATGAATTACGTTCCAAATTGAAAATGACATCAGCCGCCTGCGTAACGAAAAAAAAAATCATCAACAAAACAGAAAGAAGAAAATATAGAACAAAAACGAACGTAATGCACATCTTACACAAGCCCCAAATCAAACATGCCATAGCAATTGATGTCGAAATCATTTATCACACAAAATTTTCATTGTATAATCACATCAAAAACAAGTTCATCGACCATTTATCACACATTATTGAATTAACACACATTTTTCTGAGTCTGAAAAGTATATTCATCATACAGAGGAGCGAGAGAGTGAGTAGTGGCAGAGCTGCGAGTGCGGGACATTGTATAAATTTACTTCACGTTCCGTAAACTATGTAATAAGTGGGTTGTTTGTTTGGAGCAGGGGGGAAGAGGAACAGGGCTGTAAAAAAAAACGAGAAATATTTCTTTCGATAATGTCAGGAAGTGTTACTAAATCAATAAACTTTTCTCCAAACTACATTGCGCTGGGTTATTTGGCCGACAGCCAATAAATGGTATGGGTGAAAGTTTTTTTTCCACTCCGATTTTCTTTGTATAGTTCCCGTTGGTTTGTTGTGTGCCTTTTTTTCAAGTGGATTTTCAAAGTATATTCACAGACCCCATACAAAGATTCGGAGAATTTAATGTGCGGGATTTAATGCAACGAAAACTGATATCATGGCAGAATCGGAAACGAGAGTTTTTTTTCTAGTTGAAATTAAATTTAGTTCTGATGTCTACCTTTCGCAGCATATCTTCCAATGATTCCATGTCCAAATTGGAGTAGTTATTATTCACTTGGCTGGAGCACGATATTTTCTTGTGCCGTTTGTTCGGTGAATTTGTAGCCGATTTGAGGTGGCCCTCGGACGGAACCGCCACTAAAACTGGTGTGTCCATTATTCAAGTAATCCTCAAATCGGGTAATGAAACATTTAATTTCGAGAGAAAAAATGTTCCCGAAAATTTTTTTTTGTTTCCCTTCCACTCTTTTTTTGTTGGTTTTGTTATCAACAGAAGAAAAACACACAAAATTCACCACCAAAAATTGTCTGTTCCGCCTATCTTTCCTTTTATTATCTTCAACTTGTTTGTTCTTGTGTACATGCACACACACACACACACAAATTTATGCAGACTAAACACTTTATGGTAGAACCAGCACTTCATAAAACACAGAGAAAATAATCACCATAAAAATTCGCTTAACATTTTCTCAACATACAGAGGAGGCTGCATATATTATGGTTGGCGCACAAAAAAAAACATTTTTTTTCCATACTAATCTCGATTTCTACAGAAATTGTGGAATTTTCTTTCTTTTAATAAAAACAATCGTCAACCCAGGAAACAGCGATGCCAGAATCCATTCTATATCCGCACATTACCACTAAAAATACCCAAAACAAAAAATTTGGTGCCAAGCATATTCTAAGCAATCAACGAAAAAAAAAGCGCGCAACCAAATAACTTTATGGAAATTTAGATTTTTCATACAAAGCGATAATGATGCGACAATAACATTTAAGAGACAAAATTATGAGACGACGCGTATAGCAGAAAAGCTGTAACACAACTGACCGTTCCGTTCCAAATTTGCAGTCTAAAAATTACTTAACCTAACCGATGGGAACAGTTCTGTATATCGTGACGGAGAGAGAAAAAGAGGTGCCGCGTTCAGTCTCTTCAAATAAGGGATGAAGGAATCTTTTCTGCTCCACATACATCACATAACGGGAAGAGCGCTCTGGAAATGTGCGCTTTTGGGTGTTTGGGAATAAAAGTTGAAAATATCTCAGGAACAGCTTGAATATTATACATTTCTCACATGTTCGGAACAGATGGAAATTTTGATTCCAACGAATATGGGGCTGATGGAAAGCGCAGGCGCCCAACGGAATGAATTCTCTCATCGGAGGAGATGAACTGAACGAAAGAGAGAACATGGGCACAGAACATTGCGTATGAAAATAAAAGGGTGAAAACACTAAATTGGTGATTATTTGTTATCATTATTAAAATAGACATTGGAAGGCTTAAATGTCTGCGAGAAAATGATTTTTCCCTAAAGTAAATTTTGTGATTGAAGTATTTTTTCCGTAACACGGCGTAAAATTTATCATTTTTGATGGTGAATGGGAAGCTCAAATGAAGATTAATGTTTGCTGCTGTTCTGGTTCTATACACCGAAAAGGATTGTGCATAGATTGATATTTTTCATTCTAGCAAATTAAAAATTCATTTCGATTGCCACGCAAAACACTAAATGTAAATTGAATTCTTCGCATTTTGCATATGGTTTCCGCAATTTTTCATTTCTAAATTTTTATCATTTACTGAGAATGTTTCGTATGGGTGAAATTAATCATTTTCGCGATATGAGTGTTGAATACGTGATAAATATATGCCTAGGCATATATGATGATTGAGTGTAAGCTTTGAAAGCAATCACAATATTAAATCTATTAGACGACACTCAGGTGGTAGCGAAACCAGCCCATGGAGTGATTTTTTCTGACAATTTGTTTGCTGAAATCTGAATCAGGAACATGTCTGGGCATGCATGTATGGTTTGGTTTCGACGAGAGGAAACACGGCCATGAAGGAAACGTAAGACGAAGAGAATACAAAAAATCAACAATTGCAAGACATGTCATTAGGAACAAACAACACAGAATCAGCTGGGACGAAGGAAAAATCATAATCAAAGAAAAAGATTTTCATTTAAGAAAGATCAAGGAAGGACTTGCAATACAACAAAGTCAGAAACACAATCATCCCAAAAGTTTATGACTTAACTTAGCAAACCATCAAAATTCATTGTTACTAATTTATAAGCAGGCACCTCACTTAGTTTTCATCCCTGATGAAGCTCACTGGTTGTGAGCGAAAGCTCGGAAATAAAAAACTTTCAAAAAATTAAAACCACATAATCTAGTTAATCAAAACAATCAATATGGTTCGAGATGAGTGCAACGGAATCATCGATTAAGTTTCCTTGAATCTACGGGGCTGTTCCAAACTTGTTGTACCACTTTCAGTGCCGAGACTTTTAATATTTTCACTCTTTATCGCGGATTGATTGTCATCCATCCGGTCATGAGAAACTTTTCAAAAGTCATGAGCAGGAGTGGGAAAATCAATTTCAACCATAGGGTGAAAGTCTTCCAAAGTACGCAGCCTTATAAGTTATGTGTAACAAATGTGGAACTGCCAGTCAATAATTATTCGTACTGTCTACATCAGGCAGATCAACTGAAATTAACTCTCGACATATCATACCGGGGCTCTTAAAACGGTTCAGCTACAACCAAAGAAATAAGTTTCGTGTCCTTGCATATTTCCGCACATTTCTTTGATGGTGCTCGAGGGTAAGAACAACCCTTTTCGATTTATCAAAATCATCCTCGGGCTCATGTTAAACTATGGAATGTAACTATGAAATGTTACTGCTTGGTATTTAGCACTCATTTGACCCACTTCAAAATTGGTATGAATTCTGTCTTCTATTTCTGTGGGTTTCTTAAGTAATCTTCAACTTGGTTTCCTCTGTATAATTAACGATACACTTACTTCTTCTTTCCTTCGCATTTTGAAGATTAACTCAAAATTAAATTTGTTTCTGCCATTTATTGATCGACAAACCCCATCACCAGACATAATGATTAACGGGAACATTATGCCGAAATGCATCAGCCTCGAGAATCTTGGTTCGGTAATCAACAAGACTGGATATTGCGACGAAAATGTAGGATCAGTGTTGGCTGGCTGAAATGGCGACAAAATTCAGGAGGAGTATTGTGCGACAAGCGTATGCCAACAAAACTAAAGAGCAGAATCTACTCAACGGTAATACGACCTGCTCTTACATATGGTTCAAAATGTTGGGATATGTGTGAAAAGTTCGGAAGAGATCTGATAACAGCAGAGATGAAATGTGTAGCGTGTTCCTTGGCGTCACAAAGTTGAATCATCATATCAAGGGTCAACATATTCGAGACAATTCAAACATAAAAACATCGTCGACCAAGTCAACAACGAGCGAAATGACTGGTTCGCTGAAGTCCATTCTCACGACGAAAACAATGCTGCAAGGAAAACTCTTTCGATCGAAATTCTCTCAGGGGAAGACCAAAGAATAGTTGGGCTAACCAAATGCAACAATATGAGACCCGTGACGCGATCGATGGGAATGCATACCGGCCACTATGACCCTGAAAGTTTAAGTAACTAGAAAATCAGGAAGAACTTTCCACTCACTAGTCGCACGCAAAAATAAATCAAGGGATAAGAGATTGACTGTAAGTTAATACGTTTACCACGCAAAACATAGTGGAAAACGTGCAATTCCACTTTCACCACCACCAGCTACAATTACCATTGGAAACGTTTCGTCTAACTCAACCATTCAACAGACATGGCAGCCAGGCGCACAGACCAGTATAGTCAAAACAAATGGAAATTAAATTTTCTTCATTTTATTAGACATACGGTCGAAAGAAAATACTTTAGTCAAATCCATTTTCGTGTACTTTTGCTTGCCCTTTCTCTTACCGAAGAGGAAAAAAAACCAATTAATCAAATTGAATCCAAATAACACAAAAGAAAACCCAATTTTCTTTATCAAATAAAGAAGCCTTTAAAGAGCCCACCACCTACATGACTTATATCGGCGAAGCATTAAATGTACCAAGAAAAAGTCGTTCAAGTTTGATGTAAACACACGCTTATTATTAGATGTTGGTACGTAGCTCGGTGTATTGACCACATTAAAAGCACAAAAGGTAGTGGATAGCGGATGTAGCTACACTAATGTCGAACTAACAAAGAATAACACACCGAGTGTAACTGCCAAAAGGAAGATAAATCCATCAAAACTTGTGTAATATGGCGAATGAGACTGGGCTTCATGCATGCGTTCGGTATAATATATAATCCGTTGTAATGACAAAAAGGGTTGTTTTTGTATTAAATAAATACAAAAGTAATTCATTAGACGACCACCTGATGAGATGGGAAAAGCTTTATTGCCTAAGATGATTAACAACGATCATTCTGCTATATGGATTAGGTGAGGGTAAAAGTGTATAAAGTGCGGTCATAATTTTATTGGTCTGGTTTATAGACTGGATGTTTGTAGGAAATAATAATGGATGCGAATTCTACGTGATACTTTTATTTATAACGAACACTGCCCGCTAAATGATTTTGTTGTTGTTGTACTAACACAATTCAAACATTTTTTTTCGCTTGATTGGAATTAGTGGTGTGCGAGATATTTCAATCCTACAAATGGTTGGCGAAGGTACTGTCCAAAAACGACATCCACTTTCAGTGCTGTCAGCACATTTGAATCATCAATAACTCCATAAATGTGCATGAAAATAACCATGTGTTCTACCCTCATTTAGTGGGTCTATTTAGGCGTAGAACACGTAGTTGACTTCATGAAATGCACATTTATCGAGTTATTGATGACTTTAATTTTCTGGCAGCACTGTAAAAAGTGGACGTCGTTTACAGACAGTCCCAATCAGTAGAAACGTAAATGAAAGTCAACTATTTGAATTAAGTACTTTAACAGCTATCACTAGAATTAATGGAAACACAAACAGTTCAAAAAGGATATCCATGTTAACCTCTATTCAATGCCACAATGCCTCGAGATTAAGCTAAGGATTACTGCGAAGGTCTAATTGACATTAGTACATGAAGGCAAATAAACAAATTGTCAACCGAAGTGATAATGTAGAAATTGTCAATTAGAGGTGACAGAAACTAATGGAGAGAAACACAAATTTAATCAGTGCAGCATTTCACTCGCCATCATTTTTTTCATTCATTTTACCCGTGAATCAATAGATCAATTTTTTCGGCAGGATCCTAGGCTAGGCATTGCTGAAAGCTGCATTTTAATTTTCTCTAGTCCTGGAATGTAGAGATGTGCTAGAGTTTCTGGCTAAAAGGTGTCGGCTTTATCTCACTTGGGTTCACGGCCACAGTGGCTTCGTAGGTAATGAGAGAGCACTCCACTGTTTGAACCAATAGTCCTCCTTATAAACCAATGGAGAGGAAAATATTCCAAGATGGTTGGGAAAAGTTTCGAGTAGCACGACAAGTTAGGAACTGTCTAGTCATCTGCCCAAGATTCTCCAATTACTTCACCTCCTCTCAGTAGAAGGAGGACTGACAGACATCCTAACGGATCATTGCTCGCTAAATTATCACTTTAGTTTATTAGGTTTCAAGGACACACCGAACTGCGACATGTTCGGAGATAGTGAAACAGCAGGAAACTTCCTCTGCGGCTGCCCAACTTTCGTAGTGAAACGTGAAATTTGCTGGGCAACTTTACAGTCCAACATACGTAGCATTCATCCAAAACACCTCCTCGGATACATGAATAGTACAAAAAGATATTAGTTGAATGTGGGATGCACAACAGGCCAATCAGAGGCCAGAGTACTGAGACTTTCCAGTCTCATCCACTTTATTCATATCCTATGGAGAGTTTAAAAAACCGTCTTCCAACGAATACAAATGATGTACAGTCCTGGGTCATATTTTATATGGAATTCCAAAGATCCATGGGGTTCCTTTCGAGTGACCGACTGTATTTTAAATGTGAACAGAGAATAAAGGCTCGGTGGCATTGATTATCCTAACTTACATCTCGCGTAAAAGTAATATTCATAATGTTTTCTGAGCAGTAAAAGCACCAAGGTCAACGTTACAAATGAATGTTTATTGATCGATGATCAGCAGTGAACTAGTCATGAGATGTGTAACAATACAATGTGTAATGATAAAGTGTTTCTACTTTACTCTACCGACTATACAATACACTCGCAATGCAACTAAATAAATGTATCTTCACACATACGACCAAGTTGCAGAGAAGGCATAGTAAAATCTAGCTCTTCATTTGTTTATATCGAGTCCACAAATATTTTCCACATGATCTTCTGAATCAATAAAATCGAACTTTACAATTCGAAGTCTCTTCAACGTTAAGATCGATAATCCACATCCTTACCAACATAGAAAAATCTCTCTACTTACTCGTTCCTTATTACATTTGGTACGTATCAACATAAATCATTGGCTCTCAGCATAACAGAAGTCTTCATTCGGAAAAGCTTACCTGGAAAATGAAAATAAAAAAAGTTTCAGTCAATCATTCAAATAATTTTTAATTCAAAAATGTTTCACTGATTAAACGTACAATCCCAACATTTTATATCAATTCCATACTGAAATTACCAGCACACAGCAAGGAAATAATAACCAAAATAAATTTAAATGAAAATTTTCTCATTTCCAATCAAATTGGCTGTAAATCAACTAATTGGCACTTAATAAAATATTGATTTTAGCCTGATGATATCAAGTGCTATGATTGAGTGGTTAAATAAACACAATGTACTTTACGGTGCTGTGGCGGTATGGGGTATTTTTTCCAGTTTATCGGTAATTGAATTAAATTGTATAAATTTATGGAACGAAATCGATTTGAAAGTCATTTGGAAATGAATGTGTCTGTTTCTGTCACATTTTTGAGATAAGATAATTGGCATGGGCGTTCAATACATTTTACATTTTCAGAATAAAACACCAACTTTGGATTGCGAAGGAAACCTTATGTATCTGTAAAAATCGATGAAGCCCGTTCTTAGAAATACATTTAAACTTTTGGCACAAAATGCACCAAACCGATCCTATTAAACTGAAAAAGTCCTTTCGAAACTATACAACTTTACTTCAAAATCCGAATGACCCCTGCTCAGACTTCACGCAAAATCCACTGTGCGCCAGAATAGTTATTTAAGTGAAACAAGAGAATTTAATTAAAATTTGAAAAAAGAAAATGGTGTTATAAAAACCGCCCTGCTAGTTTTTTCAGTTTAGCAAAAAGTTAAATTCATCAGCGTCGATATATGCTGAAAGGAATATGCCTAATTATTTTCACGCATGTAATGGTTTTATTTCAACTCATCAATATCGAAAATATCGATATTAATACCGATATTGAGAACTCCAATAAAAATATGTAATACACAAGGCGCTTATTTAAAATGGTACAGAGCGCTGAGTAAGCTAGATGCGGCACTTTCGATAACTTAGTCAGTTTACGCTCCACAGGTTTGGTCGGGTAGGCAAAGTTATAAAGTTTTTTGCGAGGAACAGAGCTGGAGAATGATTTTTCAAGCCCATCATCTCGAGGATGAAATGCATCGAATTTGAAATTCGAGGTGATATTTACAGAACTTTTCAACTTCGAGGCCTTTCACTTTCGGAGCCGCTCATAAAGTATGTCACGCTAAATTTGACGATTTTAAGAAACCCCTTTTTTCTGTCACAAAAAATGTATGAAACCTTTAAAAACAGAGCTGTCACACTTCGACCAGACCTTCAAAGTGTGACAAACTTTATGAATGACCCACGGGTTTTTTACTTTTCCAAACATTTGGCGATCTATTTCGTTGTCTGTATAGTGCTGAAATATCGTAACTTCGTCGCTCATTTCCAACACACTACAGACAATAGGTTGTCCCTGACATAAGTGACTTTTTCAACGAATTCAATTCTAGAACTCGCCTTCGGCTAGTGCTAGAAACATTTCTTTCACTAAAAAAACTATTTTCATTCTTCAGGAAAGTGATTAGCTTCTGAACCAAATCGGATATGTGACCTCATTTTCCCATAGTCAGTTACCACTCAAGTTTTCTTATTTTAAGTTGGAAAACATTTACTTGAAACGCGACAGCTTTCAATTCAATCCGAATAATATCGCACAGAAAGTCGCCTAAGTTCAGAGATCATGTTAGTATCGTATAAATTATACCCCCC
>JANTFA010132333.1:0-13450 GCA_026413405.1 Phytosciara flavipes | reverse complement strand
ATGTATTAGCTTTGGATGAAAAATGAAATCGTCTGTGAAAGTTTCATGTGCTTTGAGAAAAACGTTGCAGTTTACCCTTATTTGCATAAACTGCACAGTTTTCTCAGAGCGGTTGAAACTTTCACGGACAATTTTATTTTTCATTCAAAGCTAATACATTTTTACTTGAAATAATGGTCGTACATTTTTTAAAAGCAATGAACGTTAAAACCAGGTATGGTCTATTCATACAAGCCGGAGGACATAGCGATTTCGTACAAACAAACTCACCTCCCATGAGAGGTGAATTTGTTTATATGAAATCGCTATGTCCTCCGCTCCATACGAAGTTTCACATTCGACCATACCTGGTTTATACTTTCATTGTTAAAAAGGGCTCTGGAAATTTTCTTATTTATATGAACGTTGTCGCCGAAGTTCAACTCTATAATTTGACCGATTTGACCAAGGTTGTTTACAGCCTGCAATTTCACCGCAGATTAATATGTTCATGCATTTGTGACAAGAAGAGTAAATTTTCGTGCTCTCTTTTTCAAACAAAAACAAAAACGGAAGCTCATTTTGGTTATGTTTACTTGGATGACGATTGACAACTAAAATCACCTTGGAACAGACCTATGAAGGTGCCCTCACATACATTTTTCAACCTGAGATAGATTGTTCACCTTGTCCTATTAAACCAGTGTCAGCGTGACGATTGAAGTTGATTTTGACATTAATTGAGTGAAGTGCGCGTAGCCTATAATCGTAGAAGTCTTCGTAGTATAATTCAGACATTTTCACTTAAAATATGGATCGAGTTGATGGAATATCAGCACTTCCTGTGGACGCACTTGCTCACATATTTAAGTTTATGCCAAACAAAGAGCACTTATTTACGGTCTCTAAGAAATTTTACAGTGCTGCATGCATTGCATCGGTATCTGATTACCGCTTTACGGTCGATAAAAGTTTCAAGGTCAGTGATTTTATCTGCAGAAGTATTATTTACGACTATGTCAAGTATTACGACAAACATCTAACACTCTTCAAATAATCTTCGATGCAGCGTTGCTTCGGAAACATCATCCGCTCGGAACGCGTTTTCGACGATTTCAACATTGACCTGACCAATATGTATGGCATGTCGAAGGACGACGTGCAGAAGTTGGCTACATTGTTGGAAAAGTTTGGAGATGGTGTCCATAACCTGCAAATTACTTTTGATTTCGTTGCCGAAGAAGATGTTCGTACAATGCTTCGCTTCGTTCCGAATGTCAGAACGCTATCAATTCACCAAAATGGTAAATTCAACGGGGAAATTCCGAGAATCTCACTAGTGCAGGACACTTCTACGCCAACAACTCTTGAATCATTAAATTCAATATCCTTCAAGAGTGAGCTGCTTCAATTTAACAAAGTTTTCGATAACGTCCGTTTGTCGAGTAACTTCGAAAAACTGAACGTGGACATCCAGGACATATTTCAGTGCTTCGAACTGATAAGACAGAACTCAAGCATCAAAGAACTAACGCTTAAAACGCCCATGTTTGTTTCGTCGATTCCAATTGACCACTTGAAATTGAGAAGCGTATCGATAGAGATGCCAATAGCTAAGCGCCTTATATCGTGTATTGCACGGCAAACCGATCTCGATGATTTTGATCTGCAAAATTATGTGAATTTCGATGGTGATGAAAGTTCCGACGATGATGGCTCCGATGTCTCAATTCACAGTGATACTTCTGAATCTGAACACGAATTGGATAACGATGTACTGCTTGCGGCAACCAGAATGAGCAGTCTTTCCGATTTGAGCGTTTGCATAGATGGTGTGAAGGATGGTGATTTCGTTAATTTCTCTAAATTGTCTCAACTTAAGCAACTTCACGTTAAGAGCAGAAGTCTCCATAAAATACGAATGTTCGGAGATGTCATTTTACCGAATGTTAGTAGACTGCTGCTGTCTTTCAGAAAAGTCCGGGTACCGAATGGTTATCTCGTTCGGATAGCAAATAATTTTTCAAATGTGAACGATTTGGTGTATGAAGGAGAGTATTTTTGCGATGCTTTCAATTGTTTCACTGGTAATCTCCCACTGTTGGAGAAGATACTGATTTTGCGAACCCATGATTATGTGAGTGATTCCGTCCATTATTCCCCATCCGATGGTGCTAGCGTCAAAGTCAGTCAGTCATTGAAGTCGATTACCTTGGATTTTGGATATCCCGATGAGCACAGCGTTCATAAATTTGTGATTCGTATGTCTTTAACAGCGCCGAATGTCGAAAATTTGTCAATTGAAACTGATTTTATGAAAATCGTGCCGAACAACTTCGCCTACATTTTGCACAGTTTTAAAAAATTAAAAAATCTCAATCTAAGCTACGATCTACACCCAGATGATGACTTGATCGAAAGAATTATAGCCACGTCTGGTACGACGGCCGTGAAGGCGTTTGGAAAGAGATTGGAATTGAAAATTATGGGAATTTTAAAAGAGTACGGTAACCGATTGGAATACGTGCAGTTGTGCTTATCTTCATCGCATAACTTGCAAGGCAATCTATGGAAACAGGTGTTCTCACAACAATTCGAATCAATCAAAGTCGATGGTATGTATGTTACGATGAAGAAAGATGTTAACGTTGAAGGATGGAAATTGTTTGCTTAGTTTATTGAAAGATTTGAAATTAAAATAAATTGAAAAAGAAAACGTGCACTGTAATGAACTTTTTGGATACTGTAATAAAATGGGCAAGTGTCCGCATTACGCTAGCATGACTACAGCGTTTTTCGAACATCCTCAGAAAATTAGGCAGCGAGGGAACGATTTTGCTCTTTCTTAGGCACGCATCCAATCGCGCGCTTACACAATATACGGAGATTCACTCCCTACTTGTTTGAGACTCATTCATCTTTATTCGCGTTGTCATCTATATTAGCTTCAAACTTCAAAGCCACTTCTTGTCAAGGTTCTTTGTGAAGCTTCATCCCGGTTCATCAGTGTCATATCTGATAGACCAGACCTGATAGATTGAAGATGGTCGGACCACGCTGACCTAGAGCCACTACTGCTATCTGAGACCGAAACAGCTACTCTTTGATGCTATATGCTTCAACCTTCTATCCCATGCAATTTTATGGGTTTCCATTCCCTATCTTGCTGCCTTCGATCATTTTGATTTCAGTTATTTTGGTCTCTGGAATTATTCTCAAATGATGAGTGGTGATCATTGGCGGTTTTTAACCGATTGTGATCTTGGAGTGGGTTAAGGTTGTAACATCGATACTTGTGTATGTGCGAATAGCCCGTCGCTAAAGCTGGCTACGTTAAAAATATCGATTCCACGACTGCACAGTGGACTTTCTCCGTATGTAAAATATTTGGTACATAAAATGTTCTTTTCTAAGTCAATGGAGAAGCCACTAGAAAATTCGTGTACCACCGCCTTCGTGATCAAGTCAGAATTGTCTTAACCTCTTGACCTGTTGTTTCATAACCTTGCTACTTGTTTCATCATCGCGAGTCGTGAGATCCTTCTTAATTTTTTACTTACCAAAGCTCGAACCCCGATTATTTTAGGATACTTTTAGAAACCAAAAATCTCGTAGTTCTTCTTGATCGTGATTGACAATAATATTGACACCCATACCCAATTATTCGAGGACACGTCGTAAGCTTACGAAGCGGAGCCTAACGTCCAGTCCTAAGAAATATCTCGAAATTGGTAAGAATTTCCTTAGAGCATGGTATATAATAATGAACCGCTTTCGAATGAATCAAGCATGCTCTAAGAAAATATCAATGGATGTCGAGATATTTTGACATTTTTTTTATGAATTTTGTCCTTACTTTTAAAGTAGTCCTAATGTTCTGAAAATTATTCCCCAATTTTAAATACGACCCGTTATATTACATCATGTGTGTACTTTAACATTTCCAATTCATACGGAATGAATTGATTTGAAATCACACTCATAACCGTGTGGTATCGAAAAGTCGGAATAGAGCACTCATAACCGTAGCGAAAATTCGTTACAAATTCACAAAGTTTTCACAAGTAGATGTTCTTTCTCACACGATTTTTTTTTGAGAAACCAACGAAAAACATCAATTACCGATTGTGACCGATGGCCACTGATATTCTTGCCGTCTGATATTCTCGTGAATGAAAAGACGTGACACTAAAAATTTCTCTAAAGCACTTGTAACGTCCTTCATATACAGTACATTCACCGGCAAAAATTAAAAATAATTTCCAATTCTATTTCACTAAAATTTTTTTAAATTTTTGTGGTTTGCAACGTGATCACAATGAAATCTAAACCCGATTGTTAGCTACCTGCTATGCGCACAAGATTACAGAAATTTTATTTGTTGTGTGCTCGTTTATCTACATGATATTCTGATTAAGATAAAAGCACAGAAATTGCCTCGGACAATTATGAAAGTTCGATAAAATTTGCTGCATTTAATTTATGAAACGAGATCTAAAAATGCAACTTTTCACAAAGTTTCCAATAGAAACGACTAGTCATATCTCTAGCTTCTAGAGGAGCAAACCAATTTTTTACTCAAAAGAAGTAACAGACAAATAGACCGTGCCTATCAGTATATATTTACTGACTACCCCCTGCGAAAATTGACCATTAAACAGTAATATTCCCCCTGAAGAAATGATTCATTACACGTGGCATATTTTCGGTTCATTTGAGACAGGCAGTAAAGCAACTGGATGCTGCTACGCAATTCATTTGTTCGGAAACAACTTTATGATTATGATACTCGCAATCTCAATCGATTGACCAACTAGCTTCAGTAACTCTATTTTCGACTCGGAAAAATACTTGTCGGAATTCAGTCACTGAGCTTACTGCTCAAAAACACAGGTGTGAGTTTGCCTTAAATCACAAAATTGTTGACCTCGGGTAACGAATTACTTTCGCAACATACAATGTAAACTACTATCGTTGTTCTTTTCAATGAATTTTACAACTCTCCATTGAAGCTAAATAGATCATTCCCAAATAACGCACGCTCTACAGAGGCAAAAATGTGGTTAGGGCTTGCCAAAAGCTTCACACTTTTTCGAAATTTTCTCCATACATTTTAGCGTGGAATGGGGGAAGGGGTATGATATCCGTGATTTAAAGCGTGATGCTTATCCTTCGAAAACATGTAGCAAAGAAACGACTAGGCCAAAGAAGAAGCAAGGCTGCATACTTTGATGGCTACTACTTCCAAGGCTGACATCTGGGGGGCCACCGTACACAAATGACGTCACGCCAAATTCTGGTATTTTTGACCCATTTTGACGCTTTCTTGTAGACACTTCCGTCAATAACTGAAGGGAACAAATTGATGACCTCAAGTTCAAAGTGACTGCTGTTTGACGCTGTGGCGTTGACTAATCATTTCTTTGTTCATCTCTGATTGCAGGTTGAGATTCTTAGAAGACAGGCTGATTCCAAAAGTGCTTAGAATATAGAATTCAACCAATCAGTATACTGCTTCTACTTTGACAAAAAAATTTTTTTCACACATCAATTTCCCGGCCGAAATTGTACTGCTTTACTACGAGCTGTTTTACGAAGATCTGGCAGCCGGATCAGAGGATCAATCTAGGGCATCACCGACTTAATCTACCTTGTCTCTTTGAGTTTTTCCCTTGCCAAAATTTAATCTAACGTGGGGAAAGTACCACCAGATGAACGGATGGACTTTATTTGCCCACAGTCTGATGAACCGAAGAAACCTTTTTTATCGCTTGCGTTGGGTACAAGATAACACATTTTTTATCGGCGACAATAAATTTTCACTTCAAGATACAGAGAGATGCATTGAGTTACTATTATGTATGTCGAGACATAGATACTTACGAAGCAGAGGTGAAAGGTGTAGAAATTACGCAGCCACACAATGAAGAAAAGAAAAGAAAAACTCGGAAAACATTTTTTCGTTTTGAACTGCAGGCCTTTTAATAAATTTAACAATTTGAGAGGACACATCTTTGCATGTTTGACGTCAGTGGAACATATGTCTTCACATGGACAAAACCAAAATCACAATTCACACTCACTCGTCTCCACATAGAGTGTGCAAGGGAATAACAAACTTATGTCCAAATGGACTTTCGTATTTGATGCCAGCGTCCGTAAAGCAACTGCCTGGAATCCCTAGATTACATAAATATAGTTTACCGCAAACGGCAACACCGTCAACTGGTAAAATTGGAAGTATTGAGTATTTTATCGTAACATTTTGAATGCCAGTGGCCGGTGGATCGATGGCAAGCGTAATTGGAGATCTGAAGAAATTAAAAGAAAATTCCGGGTATGAGTTCACCGCACTAAATGACACTTTGGTTTGACTTAGTAAACAAAGCACGAAAGTTTACACTGAACGATCAACGCAAAATTGTGCTAACCTGTTGACATTAATCCATTTCGTAATTTGCGGACTGGGAATTTTAGATTTGATAGCCAAGATAACCAAGTCACATGGTGGCACTTCTGTAATTGAAATTTCCGTTACAAAAATGCCTTTGCTCACCGCATTGTTATCACACGTTACCTGAAAACGGAGTAGTAATCAACTTAACATTCTTGCACCCTTTCAACAATTGCATTTCATTGCTCTTCCGGCTGCTCTTCTTTTCAAGGCCGACGGAAACTAATATTTTCAGTCCATGAGAAGCCAAAATTCTTCCAGTCGCCAGTCCAACTTCACTCAACTCCTCGTTGAACGGTTCGTCACATATTATCAAAACAGTTGGCCACTGATGTTGATTCATCGGTACCAGGCGTCTAGCACCGCCCAACAACAACATTGCCAATTCGGTGGCTCCTCTAGCTAGCATATCAGTCTGTCGTTCTTTCGTCAGTCCCATAGCCTCAGCATTCCGTTGAATGACATAGCGCATTGTCACCGGAATCGATGGAATGACCAAATCATCATCGGTTGCAAACTCTTGTGTGCACTGGTAACCGGTTGAGATTTGTCGCAATCCCGTCGGCTTTGACGATAGAATGTTCTCGTCGTGCCGATAGTTTTTCGATTTATTGGGACAATTTTGTGGAAGTAGATCTGGCCTCTGTGTAGCATCGATTTCATCCCAAATTGCCTGTTTGTCGAAGAGGGCCAGATTTTTCTCAAAATCAAAGTCTGAGTGAAGCACTCCGTGGTCGATGGGCGTGTCGAATGTATTGTTATTATGGGCCATGCGTCGAATTTGATTACACTTTCGTTTTTCACTTTTAAATGAAGCTAGACTGGAACCGTTAGTGTGTTGATTGGTCAGCGGTGCGGGCTGTTTAATGTCAATTGGCTTACTGGCGTTACGTTGTTGCTCTTCTAAATAGGTTCCAGATAGCTTCACTTCTACTTTGGCAGGAATCATATTTCCAAACGCGTGGTTGAATTTGGGTGGCGAGATGGGCTTCATCTTAGTGGGAGACTTTGATCTGTGCAAAATCAATTTGATAATTAAGGATTGACATCTCAGCTTTCGATAATCATCAAACGTTTAATCGGAAAGTACTTACGGTTTCAAAATTTTGATGTCTTTCATTCTATGAACCAGCGAACTACTTTCACCGTTCGACTGTTGTTCTCCTTTGTTCGCACCGTTAACCTCACTATTGGGCAACGGAATGAATTCAAGCCGTACAATGTCTTCAGCCCTAAATGTTGGAAACAAAATCGAATAAATTTCTTCAACCCTGAACGGTTTATCTCTGTCGACACACTCACTTGATTGTGACCTCGGTGTCTAATGTTCTGAGTGGCAAACCATTGACAAATGTATTGACAATTGTAAGCTTGGTGTTGTTCGCCTCTTTAATTATCCCTTGGAAAACACCCAACGAATTGCCACAATAGATGGAAACAGCCTTCCCGTGCCAATTTTTACTCATGATTGTTGGGTTCGAAAAAAACGAAAAACAAAAACAAGAGAAGAAAAACAACAACAAAAAAAAAATTGGCGATAAAATTGATGCGAAATTTGTGTGTGGCACACACGTTCCCTCGCGTTTATTATAAATTGATTTTGTCTGGCGTTAAAAATGCCTTGTCTTAATGTTCTCGATTTAAATACACAAAATTTTCAATATTCACGACAGTCACACAAGCTTTTATTTGTACAACTGCAACGAAATAAAGAAAGTAAAGAAGTGATGGTCCGACTATTTTCGTAGAAAAATGCACAAAATTTTCTAAAATTATAACCTCAAGAAATCTCTGTTCTCCTTAAAGCAGGGATTACAATGCAACATATCTGTGTACATGTCTACGTTTTTCGATAGGGTTGATAGGATGGATTGGATCTACAGGACCGTTTCCGATCATATTTTGAAAGTAATTTTCCTTGCCCTCCCTTGAGGGGAGTTTAATAATTTTTTGGTTACACTTCAAATGTCCTTGGAACTTGGAACGAGCCTGGACTTGGAACGTCAATGGCATATCTATACTGGCCTTTCCACACAAAATTACTGAAGCTAACATCAAAAAGTATTCTGAAATGCATCCTCATTAGTGACCATTCATGCATTAAAAGATGACGCCCTATTCTTTTCCTAAATTTTTTATCTCACCCCTCCCTCCTTCGTCCTTTGTACTAACGAAGATGATGAGATGAGAATGAACCTCACGTTTTTGTTTGGATTTTATTTGGAGATTACGCAACAACAGGTTAAGACACCTGCTGATGGAACACAAATTTATAAACGTACTCATTTCAGATTGTGTGGAAAGTCAACTTGAAAAAAGCTGAAATTCATAAATATAGTTGGCGCCACAGAGAAATCAGTGTGCCACCGCCTTCGAGATCATCTCAGAGGTGTCTTGGCCTGTTGTTTCTTAGGAGGTCTCGCCAGAATTTCAGAGAAATGCTAAGTTGGTACGCCTGCGGCTAGATAGAAGGAACATGTGAATGACAATTGGTTTCTATGGGAGAGAATAGAACAGGTTTTGTATACAACTCTCTCAAATTCTTTCGAATTCTCTCCCATAAAAACCAACTGTCATTCATATGTTCCTTCTATCTAGCCGCAGGCGTTACCAACTTAGCATTTCTCTGGGTGAATTTATTTGTGTGAGAAATTGGTTGATGGTGTCCACATTATACAGCCTACTACTAGCACTGACCACATTATTCGTCATATGTATGAGGAAATGTAATTTCATCAATGCTCTCCAGGCAAAAGTGTGATCAAAGTAAGCTGCCAAATAGAGTGAAATTTCATCCCCACTCTCTTTACAGTGCAAAATATTTGTATGGTACACTGTCCAGTTTCAGTTTTCTATTTGGAGGACCACTCATGCCTGTAGAGCGTTGAGTGCTTAAGAAGAGTGAAAACCAGTAAAATCTAACAGGTCTCAGGGTTAGCTGTCAAAAATTCATGAATGAAGAACAATTGGTATGTTGACGTGTGACACCGGGACCAGTTGAATTTATCTGATCAAGAAGTGCTCTTCTCACTCAATATGGAAGAGTGCAGAGTTTGATTTTTAGAGCACGTACAAGAAATGTAAATGCCAAACTCAGTTAAAGTTTCATGACAGTTCTCTCATTGTTTCACGGCCGAATTCTTTAGACTAGTCTATTTCAGAGAGTGAGCTAATTTCACCGATACAAATATATTTCGAATGTATTCAAAAACAAGCACAAATCCAAAATTTTGTGTAAACCGATTAAACGTCAGTCCCCCGAGAGTAAGAACGTCAGTCCCCCGAGAGTAAGAACGTCAGTCCTCCGACTCTCTGAAATGAACTATGGTGAGAACTGTCACGAAACTTTAACTGAGTTTGACAGGTTTGACACGTTTGACATTAACACTAACATTTCTTGTTAACGTTCTCTTATACTTGAGCTTGTAAACCCAAAAATATATTTCTGTCAAGTTGGTACATTGTTGGTGTCAGTGGCCAGACGACAGCAAAAATAGAAAGGGTCAAAAGTTCTATGTGCATGTAAAAAAAGTTTTCTAAAAATCCACAACAGTGTGTTGATCATTATCGGCGTGTGTGTCCAATTGAGATAATACTACCAAGTACGCATTCATTACATTTTAATTCAAGTTTGCCGGGCCTAAATTGTTTCAATTAAACCAAAAGAAAAATATCAAAACGCTGAGTGGATGGAAATTTCACTGCAGTTCTGTCAAAATGGCCGGCTTTTTTTAGAGAAACTTTTCCACACAACATCCTAACACACGCTCTTTTACATTGAAAAGGTTCTTTTTAAAACAACAACAATGAGAGGCGGCCGGTCCTTTTCTCGTGGTGGTCGAGGTGGCTCCTCATATCGTGGAAACTCAAATTCCCATTATCACACCAATTCAAGTTACAACAGCAGCCGTGGAGGATATGATAGCCATAGTAATGGTGGTCGATATAGAGGCGGCGGTAGTAGTGGATATGGTGGCCGAGAAAGTTATGAACCATCGTTCGAATCGAGAAGCAGTTCTGGGCGATACGAAGGACACAGTAACTCTCACCGATATCCGGCTGAACGATCCAATGAGTTTCATAAACGTCAATTTCATCAGGTGAGTGGATGGTTTCAAAGTGGAAGCGTGAAAGTGTACAGTTTGCATTTCGGTCTATCTTCGTGACTGTCAGTCAGCTCTATACATGAATCAACCAAAATCAAGTTACACGTTTACATCTAGACACGTAGCTCTCGCATCTTATTTCTCTATATCTCTCATATTTCACAATGGCTCGAGGATGCAAACATTGAACTGATGTGAAATTGCTAATAACCTTTGTCTGCGTATGCGCATCGTGTGCAGTATACTCCGTTTCGATACATAGTATCAAAGTAAATATTTTTCCTAGCGTATCTACAGCTCATCTTGGAAACATCTCTCAAAGTTACATTAGTCCTACAAACCATGGTTAAGATTTTGCTTGAAGACACGAATTTCTGCTTAATTTCTTATCATTTCATCGTTCTAGTGGTCTTCCCATATTCATCGTTATGTCGGCGGTCTCCACTCCATAATAGTTTTGGTTCAACGTTCAACGTCCGACCAGCAATGTGTCTCGCTTAGTTCCATTTCATAAATAACATCAACGTTGACTTTCGTTCGTTGTCTGGTCCATTGATTTGTCATTTTATCTCTAAGCGAAATTCTAAGCATAAATCCATGGCTCTTTGCATCCCTTTCAGATGGATCTCGGTCGCTTTTATTAAAGTGCGAGCTTCTCAATATGTGTGCACCGGAAGGACACATGTGTCGAACATTTTTCGCTTTAGACCCTGGTTCAGACTGCTACTAATTTTGTTGTTCTTGAATAATGTCTGAGTTTTCCGAACTCTGCCCATTCTACAGTCTATCATGTTCGATCAAATTTAAAAATCTCCAGAACACAGGTATCCAGACAAACGCATTTTGACGTTCCTGCCTCCCAATTGTTATTTTGATGGGTGTAAGAGTTACATCCAGAGCCGAAACCGATGGATGTACTTCCACTCGTCAACATAACGATTTGGAAGCAGTTACGTACTGTGTTATACGTGCTTCTTCTCGGTAAATGCGAAAATCAAAAAAAATGCATTTACTGAGCAGAAGCAAGTAAATTGAATTAGTTTCGTGTCTAAACTATCTGCAACCAAAGCTCTTCGTTGTTCCTTCCTCACGCATTTGATTCGGTAACGCGCAGTGAATTGATTCACCAACGAAAACGAGTACATCTAGCTGTGTTATTTAATGAGATATTCAGATGGAGTAGAAACGTATGTACCCTACCAAAAGCGGTAATGGAGGCTTGGAGTTTTGACAAGTTATTTTTAATTGACGTATAACGTCATTCTAAGCAAAAAATTGTTCTACGGTATGCCTCCAAAATGCACCAATTTTTTTATAAGTTCGTTTAAACTTCGAAACGTACAGCCGCTCATGTAAAAACTCTGAATTGGCGGCCATGTATCTTCGATTTCAGACTGTTTTCAAATATGCTAATGATTTAAGATGGGGCCAAACATTCATTTCTAGCTACAAACCACTTCACACAAACTTAAACTCAACGAGGATGCATACTGTCTTAGGCACATTTTGGCGGCGGTTTTGGGTCGCTTATTGTGAACAAAATTATTTTTATAAAAAAAATTGTTCATTCTGTAGAACCATTTTTTGCTTAGAATGATGTTTTGAGTCGAAGTTGTCGAAATTCCAATTGTCCATTGTTCTGTTAGCAGTCAAATGTCTTCACTCACAAACATGAGTTACGTGATTCTATGTTTGTCTCTGAGCGTTCAACTTAAAACTAGAAGTACCTTTTACATCATTTCCCAATTTGCAATACAAAAATTATAGAAGTTTGCCTTACAGTCGAAGGGAAGTGAATACCAACATGTTTCTAATTTAGGAGTTGTTTGTGGCTTGTAATTTTAATCTATATATTCCGTAGATCAGGTAAGGTTCTCCATAAAGTTTGCTCTTAGAAAAATCTTACTGATTCCAAGCTGTTTTAACACTCAATTCCGTTCATCTCGGGAGGGGTCATGGAATTAGTCATATTTTGTAAATGAAAAACCTAAATTCTTTGTGATTTAATACTGAGTCGCGTGAGCTGAGCGTAGCAAAAACAAATTCAAAATCTAGTTCTTCCTTTAATAAACTATTTATGTATGGATTTGAATACCATATTTCAAACGTGTATGTATTCATCTTTCTTCGACTGTACTCCTCTGTGGTTTTAAAGCTTTTCAAAATTCCGCGCAAATAAATTCTAACTTCTAATTCTTTCCATTTACAGTCATCAAGGGATCGCTCTCTCGATCGGAAACGGCCACGATACACCGAGGTAAATAAACATTTTGCTGTTGAGCTTTTCTTTTTTATGAATTTTTTTTTTACGATAACACACTTCTGTGATAACTAATATTCCAATTGATTTTACAAAACGATTAGAAAGTCGACGATGAATTCTTGGTGATGAATTAGGAAACGAATTTTTTTCCGAAAAGCAAAAAGTCTAATTACCATACTCACTTTGTAATAGAGAGTTTATGATGATGACACGTCGGCCGAAGTCGAAAAAATGATGAAATTGATTGATTATCAAATTGCGAGTTCATTTTTCAGTGTCAGAAACGAACGAACACAAAATGTTGGGGATATTGACTAGAAGACGACCAAATCGTTGTCGAAATTATGTGAAGACTGGAGAATGTTTAGTCTTGGATTATTATCACAGTTGACGCATGTGTGTTCTATAAGAATTTTATCTATATTTTGAAGAAAACCAGACAACGACCAAAAAATCAATGACTTCGACTATTTTAAAAATGAAATCCAAAACCAAAAAAAAACCAATCTTCTTGGACTTATATTCCCAAATGTAGAGCTCACGACGAAGCCTTGAATATGGCGGCAATTCGGCAAGTGATTATGGCAGCAATCGGTACAGTGACAATAGTAGCTCTTACCGTCGTCCATCGTATGAACCATCTTCGCG
>JANTFA010132222.1:0-13452 GCA_026413405.1 Phytosciara flavipes | reverse complement strand
AATATTTTTTAGAAAACTTTGAAGTGTTCCTCTTCTTCAGAAACGAAATTGAACATTTTATGTGGTTTACAGGCCGAAGAATAGATTTTTGAAAGTAGATTCCCGCATCCCTACAGTGTGCGGCAGAGATGTCCTGTATTTAAATGGAAATATTCTCTGTCGTACGGGTCACTCCTCATGTTTTTTATTGTCTTCAAATATGGTCAACCATAATTTTTATGAAAGACGGAATGTATTGTGCGGTGTGATATTACGTTAAACAATTAAAAACAATAAAAAAAGAACTCAATTTCATTAACACTTTAGTTTTTGATTGACGAAATATTTCGTTTTTAACCTTGCCTTGTGTGATTTTTAGCCAAAATATTAAGATTCATAAAAGTTGAATTACAATTCACCATACACATACAAAGTATGCTTAAACTTTTAATAACAAAAAATAAAACCTATTGCGATATACGATCGGTGTATTAAAAAGACTCTTTTCGTTCATTTTTTCCATTTCACATTTATTTAAACAAAACATTTTATTAACATAAATAAAAACTAAAATATAAATTTGAACTACAAAATTTGCAAAGAATAAAACGCTAAAAATTGAACTAAATTTGCAATTGTTCCACACGTCCAAGAGGGTAGGGATACGTGCATATCATACACAGAGAAAAATCTGCGACTAAAAAATGCAATGCTCGACAATTGTCAAAAACTACTTTGGCCTGAAAATTTTAGACGAAATATGAACCTGAATTTCCACTAAGGTCCGTCCATAAATGACGTCCACTGTTTCTCGAGAATTTTTAAGCTCACCACCCCGCCATTCTCCACTACCTTTAACATGTCGTCTCCACTTTGCTCTACTTTGGCTATACCCACTCCCCCCATAATAGGGGCTCCATTACGGTGAACGTCATTCATGAACAGTCCCTACCAATGTTACAGGTCACGCCGAAAATGAACTTAACAGATTCAAGTCGAAACATTTTCAAATATTAGAGAGATTTCCATTCACAATATCGACGTGAAATTAATGATTTTCAGGTAGACTTTGTAAATGAATATCACAATTTCAATATTTTCAATTCAGATTTATAGGTTAACTCTTGACTGGCTTTACTGTCCGATCAGCGATAAATGAATGGAAGGTTTTTGTATTGCCATTGTAACGCTGTCACTCAGAATGTTTGTGGTACTGGGCAGTGAACGTAATATTAGATTAACGTTTAATGGTACTGGGGGTAAACAGCTTCTATAAAAACACACACACTTATCTCCAGAAAGTTGATAACTTAGTGACTGCAACTTCGCTTCGCGAAGCTTCGAATCGATGTCCCAGTCACCATAATTATCAACTATCTGCTTCTCTTGGGTAAAATTTAATCGGCGTCTAGGTACCCGGTATACACCGAATGCTCAATGTACCTTCAGCAAATGCCTCGGCAAATGCATATAATCATGCAAATAAATGCATCGATTTTCACCTAATCGACGAGCGTCGAATAATTTCCAACCGATTATTTAAATTTATGCGCCGCTTTGATCGGTAATGTTAAATTACTTTTTCCGGGTTGATAAGCGATCAATTTCCCTGGTAATTAATAAGAAATTGATTCCTATGATTGACTAATTTTATTCGTCGTAAAATGAAAACTGTAAACCTCCGAGTAGCTTCAATTCATTTCCCAACGAGACGAGAGTGCATTGAGCAACTAATTTGGAACAATTGAATAAAAATTAAGTTGAACCCGAAAATGTTGTCACGCTTCGTAGTGTTGTTTGGTTTGTCGTTGTTTCAGTGGTTTCAATGAAGTCGAAATAAATGTAAATTATTTTACGTAGGGCTAGGACAAAGTGAACGAAATCCGCAGGTCTAAGCACATTGGCTTCTGGACGAAAATGTTGTGTTGCTCGCAACCCATAGGTTTGTACATAACGAAGGCGAGGTTCGGAGCTATTACTGTCCTCGGCTTCGCGTGGTCTGATCAATATGTTTCACAGCAAAACTGACTAAAAGTATCCTCGATTTCGTCTCCGCTCACTACGACATCACCCAGGACCGAACTGGCTCGAAAAAGCCCCGGATGTCGAAAATACAGTGTTACCAAAGCTTGTTGCTCAAAAGCACACTTGTGAGTTTGCTTCTATCACAAAATGGTTCCCTCATGTAATGAATTACTTTTGCAGCATCCAATGTAAACTACTATTTCGATGAAAGCCTTAAAGAAAGTGCACGCACACTCAAAGATATTTTACTCAAATCCCGGATCTGTCTCTGTGTATGAATGGTCTCCTCTTGCGAACGAATGTGCGATTGCAACGGTAGAGGAAAACAAATATTTTTATTAAACAACAACAAAACAGTTAATCCTAAACTAAATTTCGTATTCTGGTTAATTTAATGTTTTAGTGACAGAAATTTCTTAATGCCCTACCTCCCGTCAAGTGATAAAAAACCCATATTTATGTTTTAAAGCTTTTCCATTTTAATTTTTTGTTTTTATTGAGGTGAAATGTGTAATCTATATAACTTTGTGTGTACTGTGTGTTGTGTGTGATGATGCATATCTTTCAATAAAAAAAAAAACAAAAAAAAACCGTCAACTGAAGTAAGAGGCACGTTCAATATACATTCAATTTTTACGTGCACCATTAACAATGTTCTTATGTAAGAAAATTGTTTTACCGCAACTGAAGTCCATGGACTGGACTTCTCTCTATATATTATACGAATATTGGATGTTAATTGGTAATTGAAGATTCTGGTGAAATGATGTGCGAAATTGCAAAATTTAACAACAGACAGAGAGAAATTTTCATTGAAGATTATGCATTCGCTTGGGATTTTTATTGGTTTTGGCTAGTAATGTGAGCCGATGGCTAATACAATGAGAGTAACAAATCCAACATGCAACACAACTATTCATCTGTTATCGTTGACGAGACTACCTACAAAATTAACGATAATTTCTGTCTGATGTGGTCCTATATACAGCAAAATGAGTGTTCAAACAATTGCTGTACAAAATTTTGTATTAATCTTTTGAAAATATGTTCAACGTGAGAAGTACTAGACCTGCTGATAAACGTTGACCAAACTATTTCACAATTTTGCAGTCTTCATCAATGTGTGTTCACATGGAACAGCTAGAATGCCAGCAGCTCAGCAACAGATAAAAATCAATTCATCAAACATATCGCATGTATGCAACTTCAGCATTTTTTTCTTCTTTATAAACACACACGACTTCATTGCATTATTAAGGTCGAATTTCCGTAAATTGATTTTGATTTTGAATCGTGATTGTACCATTTACCATCATTGAAATTCATTTGAACTGAATATGTGTGCTTGTTTAAGATGTTTCCATTTTCGTTTTCAAATGGAATTCATTAGGTTGAAGCGATGCAACAATGCTAGCAACTCTAGATTCAGTTCTGGCATATTTTTTTTTGTTACTTAACTGATTCATTAAATAACAAAAAGTGTCGTTTCAGAATTGCATACGGTTGGGTTAGGTCGTGTGAAATTACCACAAAGTAATGATGACCTAGATTTGCATAGGATGAATAGGTAGGCCTTCGAAATAGTTTCGAAGTTTCAATTATTCTATGCAACAAAAATTTCCCGTCGCCCATCGATACATCATTGTACCAATATTGCATGATTTGCATTCTCTAGTGTCTGAAGTGGCTTCATACACAGCTAGGGATGATGATTAAAAGCATAAAAAGCAAAGGGGGACGACATATAGCTCGTGGTCAATAAAAGGCATAAACAGCAGAGTTTTTATGACATGGTGAAATTTTTGTATGAAAAGTAGTGTGTCAGCCGATTGAATGTTTGGCAAGACCTCCTCATTGTATAGCCTTGGAGATATGGGAAAAAACAGAAAAATCCAATATGGCTGCTGACAGTCATTTTTTTAAGTAAACTGGAAACAAATAAAAAAGTTTACGAAAATCGAATGTAATTAAGTCGAAATATTGACTAAAAACTTTAGACTCATTTGGGCTTTAACTTTCATGCCTGCAATCCGATTTCGACAAATTTTTTTCCTGGCTTGGTGTAGTACCTCTCATTTGTATCTTCTACCAACTTTGTATGAGGAATTCTGTTGGAATAGAGCTGACAGGTTATGGGCCCAATCATTTTCAATTGTGGTGATTGAACTGCAGCACTAGTAACTAGAAGGGGCTCTCAACAACACTCGCTGTACGATAGTCAAACTAATTATGAAGGTAAAACGGGCTGTGGCATTCAAACTTGCTATCAGTATTCAAACTGGTTATGCTGGTCAAACAGTCTATTGTGAGACGGCTAAATGTTGATTGTTGATTCCGAACTGGAATTGAACCGTAATTCCAAAAAATACTGCCAGTAATAATATTCGATAAACCAGACCTCGAAAATAGCACTGATTTGACCGTATGACTGGGTTTGTGAATACAAATCAAGGAAAAAAGTCCCATCAAGATTGGTTTCGTTTTACTCAGGTTATTCTACTCACGGACAGACGGAAAGACATTTTTTCTATTGCTGATTTGTCACTTATTCGGAACTACCAACAAGTTTTTGGGATAATTTTTTCTCTATAGGGCTGCTAATACTTTGCGTATACAATTTCATGGTAAGTTACCATTGGTAACTACGTGGTTTAGGAATATTGGTATACTCACAATGTATACCATCATGTTGGTAAAATTACCTAGAACTAAAACTTTTAATCACAAACTAAACATGCAAACAAAACTGTTGAACAGATAAATGCAAAAGGAGGACGTGTGTCATTTAGTGAACTATAAGAAAGAGGAAATTCAATCCACTCAGCTTTGTATCAAATAGGCTGACGATGTAGATTGAAGCTTTCTGATATAGTTAAAAAGCGAAAGAATCCTCAGCCTATTAGAAACAAGGCGAAACGAATGAATTCCATTTTTGTTATAATTCGCTATCGTCACATGTTCCCTAAAAGCATTGAACGATTCACTTAAAAACTATAAAAATTTTTGTGTTTTTTTTCTCTAACAATATCAGTCATAAAGGTACAGAAGAAAAGATATTCCTTTCCTCGTTTTAATGTACACAGTACAAATACCGTGCATGCATCCACTCTTCTACGGCATCAATTTCCCATTGTATTTATCGTATATGTTATCCCAAAATGCCATGCGATTCGGTTCCGGATTGTACTTACTTTCCATGCTGCCCTCAATGTCCAAATATGGGACAGCCGACATAGCTTCTGCTGTTTTTACTGGTGTCCAATCAATGGCGAGTGTACTGTCTTCTCGACCTAGTGGCGTTGGATTTCTGTTGATGGTGAGGGCAAAGAAAACAATTGGTTTTAAAAACATAAAATCATTGAAAGAAAACCGGAGGAAATTTGGTAGGGAATACTCCAGTGGAGTCACTCCACTGATTTGGTTTCGTGAAATCAAAAATATTGTTAAAGAGCCGTCTAGGTAGTATGTCCTTAATCTACTACGGACGGCAGTTATCGATAAGAGCGATCAAAAATAATCGAAAACTGCGGCTAATTCTGTCTCATAGCAACATTTAATGATCAAAAAATTGAAGTAGCAGATTTGAAATCAATGCCTTTCTGAGGGTGAAATTGGCCATACTTTCCTGTCTCGCAACAAAGGAACAAGTTCAAATTCACACTGTCCGGCTAATTAAAATTCATCGAAAAAATTAGCTAAGAAGAGGAGAAGGTGGCCAACTTCACCTCTGGTGGCCTTTTCAGCCCCAGAAACATTGAAAATTATTTGAGCAAAGGAATATTAAGGATGAAAACAATCAACAGATTTTGTTTGAAGGATCTGCGAACTCTTCTTATAGAGCGAGAGCCCACGCGCATAACTGACCGGATTGTATCCTATGCCAAAATGTTTCATTGGGCAGCACATAAAACATTTGTTCGTGTTATACGACTTTTGTATTTGAGCTCTAGATCGGCCCAAGCCTTAGTGTATATATCAAATCCAAATCCAGATCCAAATAGGTGTCAAAATGAATGTACTCGAGCCCGATGTACTCGAAATAGTTATCATTATACACACTTCAACAATACGCTCGGTTTAATTGTGTGATTCTGTAGCTGAACGGCTGTAGTCGTTGCTTTTTAATGAAAATGCTCTTGGTCTCGGCAAGATTTTTACTTTTCTCGCACGCTAACGAACGTATTGAAGGTATCACTGAAAAAATCTTGACTCATATGACATTGAATACATGCACGAAAGAGTGATGATTATGGACCGTGTCAAGAAAATTATTTTTGACTGGAAGGCCATGTTGTGCCTGACAAAACCAATTTTCAACTTGTCAGGCACGCCATCCTTCGAACAAAAATTTTATTTTTCAATAACATTCTTCATTGAACACGCCTGAAATAAAACAGTGAGGCTACAGTCGTTAGGGCCGCCCCAGAGTTCAAATACAAAAATCGTATTTCCTGCTGTTCAATTGAACAGTTTGTCCCAGGTTTCAAACTGGTCCTTTATGATATGTCTAGCGTTTTTATGACGACACACTAACTTTTTTTTTTTTTAGAGAGCCCGTAACTTTCAAGAGGCCGTGTGACACTAAAGTTAATTCTTGTAAGACGACGATCGCTCATAATGGCTAACCGAACAAGAATTCCATTTTTCATTGCTCCAGATGTAGTTTGTTGGTAATAGAAATTGCAAGTCGTTCAATCAATAATTATGCATTTCATATGAATAACACAAAAACTGTTGCACAAAAAAGTTGTAAGAATTATTAAGCAAAGGTATTCGAACAGAAGAAAAACCAGCCTGTAATTCCACGGTGCAAATTATTCATAAACTTATTTGCTTTCGTCAAATGGTTTTATATTTATGCACATAATCAACAAGAAAACTAATCTCAAGCCATAAATAGCCCACATGTATAATACACAATCCGTAGAAGCTAAGCGCACAGAACAGAGCGAGAGGCGACGCAAGAAGAAAAAAACATCGTTAGCCCAGCATCAATATACCCAGCGATATTATGCATTCAATTTTAATGTTACATTGCAACATATCATCTTGCTATGAATAATTAATTTTTCAGCTTTTTTTTCTCTCTTACGCTTGTTCCACAGGTCACTCTATAAAATACTTTAAATCTCTACATCCGAATGTGAAGTAAAACAAAAAATTATTAAGTTCAAAACAATCTTCTGTATCATTGACCCGGTACCCGCATACGGTGTATAATTATGGAAGCCTTGAAATTGAAATGTTTTCAATTAATTACATGCCATCCATGTGTATGGAAAATAGTTATTTTTCTATGAAGGTAGGTATGAAGGTATATCTTCTCGTACTACAGGTCGTGTGTTGCCGAATGGCTATAGTCGTTGCTTTATATAATCAGAATGCTCTTGGTGTTGGGTGTTCGAAGCCTGATGACGGCAAGATTTTTGTTTATAATAAATTGACGGTTCATTCAAGATAACGGACCGAGTGCGATGAAAACTCAATAGCGTGCGAAAAAAGTTTTTCCCGCACTAGTGCGCTAACGAACGTATATATAGCAGGTCTCACTGAGAAAATCTTCACTCGTATGACATCAAATGCATGCATGGAAAGGTGATGATTATGATCCGGAATTGCAAGAAAGGTTTTTTTGCTCGTTTACAAATCTCAGAGATCTGGTGGCTCGTCTCACCGTTCTTCTTTTGTTTGAATAATTTGATAGTTTTCATGATCATCAAACGATCTATGTTTATGAGAGCCCAATGAGCACACTTGTTTTTGTGCATTTATATTACAAAATAATTCATCGCCAGTTACTCGATTGCTGAATAAAATTTTATGAAGTCGTTGAAGTATATTACGAGAATTAAATTAACCGACTTGATGTATGAATAAATCAGTCAAATTGGTTAATGACTTCACTTGAAAAATATTCCAATTTGAGATGTTTTTCTCGTTGTTTTTTATATGTTTTAATCGATCGATTAACGAAAGGTTAGTTTAACCTGTTGATGTCCACTTGATTAGTTTTCAAATTTTCTTCGGTCAAAGTCTCCAGAATATATTGCCTTTTGAACAAGTCAGAGGATATTAGAAGAAAAATTCAGAGAATTTTCTACTGTGAGAAAGGTCACACAAAGGCGCTTGATCGCAAAATTTCGTCCTGTTTTGATCTCAAAATTTAGTTAGCTCACTTGCATAAAATATCTCGGCGAAACACTGGGGGACTCGTGGAAGGCGTCGAATAGCAGAGGTTGCAACCTGATGCCAATTTGCTTTCTTGAGTTATTGATGAGAATTTCTTTACAATAAAGCGGTTGGTGTTAAGATGCGAACTAGTTTTAATAAGATACAAGATGCAGGATGCATATCAAATCGATATTTTGACACAAAGCTGCCTTCTATGGACAAATCTCATAACTATTTGGAATAGGTCGATTTTTTACCTGAGAACCTTACCTGACTTGAATTTTTCCTGACCTTATTTTAATATTGACCTCATCTGAACTTTTCCATATTTTCGACCTCAATTGACCTGATTTATTATCATATTTCTTGTTAGCTTTTGTTGCAGTGGACTTCTAAAATAGTATTTTTCGTCCTGTGGCTTCATATTCGCATAACCAAAGTAGAACATTTGCCAAGACGTTGTTAAAATGGTTGATGGATCAAGTCGAATTAAATCAGGTCAAGAAAAATTCAAGTCAGGTGAGATGATCGATTTTAGGGTTCAAGACAAATGGAGGTTCGGCTCGAATCAGGTTTCAGGTTGACCTGACCTGTTCCAAGTCTTAATAGCTGTAGATTGCAGCCAGATGACAACCTTGAAATTATTGAAGTATGCGGCTTGATATAGCACTGCTACGGGTCCGGCTTTTACTTCGACTCAATCGGTATTTTAACAAGGAGATTCATCTGCATTTTTAAAAAAAGATCCTGCCTCTGAAAAAGTTTTACGAAAGCTATCATAGGGCTTCTACATCGTTGTGTCCATTATATCGTCGTTCCGGTGACGAAGTGATGTACAGATTCTATACATCACTTACGACGATATGATTCCCTACCAACCAATGAAGTTTCCAAACCAAATCTCAAAGCTTACTGCCAGCAATGGCGACGATGAGTTCAACAGGAGAGTTCTAGCAACATCGTTTTAAGATTGCTTGTAAAATTAAGGGACGAAAAATTTGACAGTGTATGAATACAGTGTAATGAAATTGACAGGGGTACAACTTCCGACACCCTCTTAATTTCGTAAACAATTTTTTTATCATTGCTCGAAAGTGCGTTGGATCTGTCCATTTTCTCATACAAGAAAATTGAAATGAAATAAAATATCCGGTGAATGAATTCAAAACTGTAAAAGATGAATTTAATTTGGGTTCGTTGTGTTGCTGGTTGTTGTTGCTAATTTATCTGGCTTTGTTGTGTTGCTTGTTATAACCAAATAATTGGAACATTGTAGGTTCGACTAATAGTGCATTTATTGACCTTGCATTCGGACGAAGTTATCGTCCATCTTCATGGCTACAACAATAATTACACAGAAATTAAAATCTATCTTGCATCTATCTAATAAATGCGCTATTAGTCGAACCGACAATGTTCCAATTATTTGGTAGTAACAAGCAACACAACAAAGCCAGATAATAGATGAAGTACCAGATTCAAGCATTAGACTGGGATTGCATGATGCATATGGTGTATGACACATGTCAGAGGCACATGCAATAAATGAAAGTTTTATTACTACCGGCGAATTGCCGGATTCATTTTATTTTGAATCATCAATGTCAATGGTAAGTTGCAACACATTACCTCGTGCCACCACAAAATGATTCCGTCCTAAATAACGGCAGATTTACAATTCGAACTTAATTATACAACCAATTCGGATTTGAGCATTCTAATAAAACAGAAAACGTCTGTCAACAACCTTGTCAACTCTGAATCTAATACAAAAAAAAATTAAATATTTTCTTTAATGGCATGTATTTGACCTGCATTTACCGAACAGCTCGAAATATCAAACGTTCAAATTTTTTTTCGCAAACAGAAGTCGATGCTGAAGCAACACTCTATTTGCATATGCATACGATAAAAAAGTCGACCTTGATCATAGGATGGATGTCGATCGTAAAAGAGTCAATCGTTTTATGCTTATGCACACAAAACGTTTTTTTTTTGCTTTTTGTCAAATCTCACATTATTTTTCGAAGAAAAAGCTTTTTCTTAAAACAAACATTGCAAACATATATCTGAACTTAGGTAAAACTGCTGTATGGTGAAGTGGTTTACGGAGTAAGGTCGATTTGAATGTAAGAAATACAATAACCAAGTAGCTGCACAAGCCCGGCACTTGTAGCTTGAGATTCGCAAGAGCATTTTGAAAGTTCGCGTAGGCATATTTGGTGAGACTTCCAACTCTAGCAAAGTTCTAACCAATTTTTTTTGCTCTCAAATTCTTACTTTTCTCACATTCTTGAACAAAAAAAATCTCGTCTTTCGGAGAGCCACTACAAGCAACAAATAATTCTTAAAATGCCTTCACAATGCTTCTAAGCCGATATGACGAATGTATTAGACTCACACTTCGTACGAGTCCAATAAATAAGTAATCGTAAGTGATTAGTGTTACCACATTCGTCGTGGTTTTTTCTTTTCTTTTTTTCTGAAATCATAGGATATTTGAGTGAGTGCTTGAAGCATTCAAATACTCACAACTGCCAAAGCTAAAAAGAACATTAGCGCACCAGCTAAAATGCTTTATGATGAGGTCGTTATACCTTTGCGTTTGAAAAGTTGAATCCATAATTTCTTGTCATAATTTCAAAACATTAAAATGCGACAATGAACCATGAAAAAACTGGTTAACGCATTTTAATTTTTCCGTTAACAATTTTGTTTCTGAATCAGAAGAAGGTTTAGAATAACAACAACTATCCGATAACCGAGAGACGGCGAGTGAATATTCAGTTTGCGGTTGAGGGCCGTCATATACCTCAAATACAAGAGTCGCAGAACAAATGTTTTTGTGCTGGTCAATAGATCAGTTTTACATAATGCATCAAACCGGTCCTTTAAGAGGGTCAAAAATTCGCGAAGGCTTTCGGTCTACATATAAAAGTCGTAGTTCCATAACCTGTAAAGGATAGATTCGTTGACCATTGTTCTCATTACAAAGCTTAGCAGCAAGCGGGCGAAAAGTTACAAAATTTACTTCACACTCGCACACTAATGGTCTATCAATTGTGCTAATCATTCATTAAAGTAACATGTCAACACTGTCAATTACTCTGGATCAAAATAACGACTCAAATCATTTGAGTTTAACAGAGCTGTGCTTGTAGTGCTACAGTATCATTTCTACGGTAAATAAAGAGCCAGTTCAAGACCTTCACTTCAAGACCTTGAGTTATAACATATCAGCTAACTGTATTCATTGTAAATTAATACCGTCGAATGCAGCAGCATAGTTTTCAATTTTAACGGGACATTTCATGGTCAATTACGACCTAACTCAATCTTATACACTAGTTCGATCGAACGAAGTCTGAATGAAATAGAAAAATCACTCACCCGTATTTGGCGAAGTTGGTCCACAGCGACACCATGCGTTTCTTCACTTGAATTTCAGGTGATGACGGATCCAAACTGAGATTAAAGAAACCGAAATGAAACAGGTAACCCATTTCGTCGCCATGGCAAACGCCCGGTCTGGTTATGCCCATGAGTCTTTTGTACAGGCCCAATGTTCCGTCGAAACCGAAACGGTAGAGAAAAGTTGTGGTATTTCCAATCGAATGGAGTCTGGCCCCATCTATGATGCCTTTGATAAACATTGTGTCGGTCAATAGCTGTAAAGGATACAAGGTATAAAAAGACGAGTGGAGGGCCCGGACATATTGATCTTACATTTATCATCTCTTCAATAGTGTCTTCAGATACTGTTCGTGGACCAATATAGAATTCTCTCATATGACTAGACAGTGCTTGAGCTTCTTCAGATTCTCTGCCGCCAGTTACATTCAAATCAATTGGAATCAACCGTATGAAATCCTTCTCAATTATTTCCAACAGCTTGGGATCACGTTGCAGCCCTATAAAAAGCCATTCGAAATGAATGTGTTTCGATGGAGACACCTACACTCAATAGAAATTACTTCTCAAAAATAGCATTGCCTCGTGTGAGTTAAATCCAGTTATGTACGGGACCTTGTGATAATTTCCCCGTTTCATTATCTGCAGTGGGTGTTCGGTCAACAAAGGTTCATCGCGTAATGTATTATCGGATCCACTCCAATCATCTTTGACCCATGGATCTTCAATCGCAGGCACAAATGGCAGTCCGACATTTTTACGTGAATCTTCCGGAGTTAGAGTTCTAGCTGCATAGTCAACGAGTTTTCTCGCCGGAATCTTACGTAGAAATGCTGTACGTAGAGTGAGAAGTTGAGACTTTCGTTCGTGTTGAATTGATTGCTTGCATACCTAACAAATGTTCGGTGCTGTTGGTTTCAAATCCTAACACTTTACCCAGCCGAAAAGCACGTTCTTTCGGGTTTTCTGCCAATGCCCATGGATTCAATGCAGAGCCACTTTCCGATATGGCTCGATGGAATAATCCAGCCGCTAATGGGGACAGCATCAAGAAGTGAACCGAAGCAGCTCCGGCTGACTCGCCGAATAGCTGCACATTATGGATTCGGTTTTTAGTATACAGAGCGGTTGAGTTTAAACGAATGGAATGCAGAAAGTAAAAAGCAAAAGTGGGGACTGAACGATCCTCTACTTAGCTGAAGTAATCTTTGTTTAAGTTAAATGAACGAAGCGTAAAAAGCGGAACAGCTTTTTCAGAGTTTTTTTGATCGACTTGAGGCAATCATTTTGTGATAAGAGCAAACTCACAAGTGTGTTTCTGAACAACAAGCTTCGGTAACTGTCTTATCGACAAGTGTGGAGTTTGTGTATCCGAGTCGAAGGCGAGGTATGTAACTACACTTGTCGAAAAGACAGTTACTGAAGCAAGTTGCTTAAAAACACACAGATGAGTTTACTTTTGTCATAAAATTGTTTCCGAATTGATGAAATTCGAATCAGCATCCGATGTAGTATGATTTACTGCCTGTCACATGCGGAATTTGAATTTCACATAAGAATTCATGGAAAATAAACGGAAACTATTCTGCCATGAAATAGATCATTTTAGCTGGGGGACATATTGCCAAGTAATGTTCAACTTTCGCAGGGGGCAGGCAGTAGACCAATTTTACTTGAATTTTCTGTAAAATCTTTCATCTGAAAACGAAATGTTAACATGAACCAACTACGTGTGAAGTAAAGAACAGTTTACATCCGAATTTACACTCTAACAGTGCATTAGAAACCAGAAAAATGGTGGAAATGTGTGACATTTTGTTAGTCTGAGTCGAAGACGAGATCATTCACTTCCACTATTCGTCGTGT
>JANTFA010132221.1:0-23754 GCA_026413405.1 Phytosciara flavipes | reverse complement strand
TCAGGGCACTTTTTCAGTCAGGGCACTTTTCTAGTAAAGGGACTTTTTCAGTCAGGACACTTTTTCAGTCAGGACACCGCTACACAAAGCTAGTAAAAAAGCAAAATGACACATTCACGTCATTTTATTGCCTATTATATTTACCTGTTAGAGGTACAACATCGAACTATGCGAGATATTACGACCTTAGTTTCAAATAATTTCAAACGATAATGTCGTCCGACAAGAAACTTTATACATTTTCGAAATAAACGTCGTGTTTGACCAATTAAAAATGTTGATTTATATATTTCAACGGATAAGTTTGCATTCTAATTGTATGTAAAAAGAAAAAATGGTGTCAACATTTTTATGAATTGAACGGAAATTGCAATCGGAATTTGTAAAGCTAAAAACCAAATCAATTTGCACAAGAAACATGAGTTTTGAATATGTAAATTTGCTTTTTATCTTTTGATTTTCAAATTAAGTTGTCAATTCGCTTTTATTTGAAGTTTCAGTTTCTTATCATTTTCTTAAAAGCTTAATTTTCTGTCAGACATGAGTCCATAATTTCCATAACTTAATATGGAAATCATGTTGGAGATTACATTCAAATGCGATTCCCATTTCCTTATAATTAACGAATTAGCGGTTGCGAATCGTAAAGTGTAGAGTGTACAAGGGCAAGAACAGTATCGTCTCCTTATCGTTATATAGATCATCTTCAAGTACGTTCGAAACGTCATCCACCGACACTTCAAGTTCATCCACGTTGAAAATAATTCATACAAAAAACGTATTGAACGAAGAATTGAAGGAAACTAAAGTAAGGTTACCGTACCACGACTTGTGGATGATCTATTGTGCTTTTACGATGCTATTTGCAATCGTTATATTTGAAAATGATTTTTTCTTAAATTCTATTTTCAGAGAGTTGAAGAGAACGTTCGTCATTGAAAAGGTGGTGACTAAATTCGGATGGAGTTTGATGATAGAGGAGTGTAGAAAATCGACCAAAAGAAGTGAACGTTATTTATGAACGGCCTCTTATCATGATCATGGTGAATCAAAGTAGATTAGCGATTACAAGGGTTAATCACCGAAAAGTATCTCTTATTAGTCGATGCTTGCGCGTCTTCGTTTGCAGAACGTTGAGTTCAAATACCTGAGTAAGAGCAAGCCTTCTGTGGTCACCCCAAGATGCCAAATCAGCAAAAAATGTCTGTCTGTAAACGGGATAACAAACTGGGTCTTGAAATAGCTCGGAATAGATGAGGCTTTTCTTAGAGTAACCTTCATGGAAACTCATCTGGTATCGAGATATTGCGGTTTAAACTTCGTGAGTCATGTGACAAGGTCGTGGATTGCTTCGTATGTCTTTTATAGACACCTAGCTGTATGCCGTGCAATACTCGTCCCCTTCATGTTTTTATTTTGAAAAGTGATTTCCCCTCCCTTCTGACTAGGCATACTGGTAGTCATTTATCGAAAACCCGACAAGAATTGTGATGCCCTGTAGCCCGCGAAACTCCGTTAATAGTGAACTGGGATTGGCCGAGTTTTGTTTTAGCTTCGACTAAAGAAGCCAGCTGAACTTATTTTAGGAATTTGTTCAGGCTTTTCAGGTGATGGGTGGATTTCGGTGTGTATTTTTTGGTTGTTCAACTGCTGTCTCATCCATATTCAAAGATTCCTTACGAAAAATGTCTGTAGCGAAAAGAATTCGCCAAAAGTGTACACACAAATCTAATGTCTATCTGAAACAATCGTTTTCTTATCTTCCGCGTGCGATAAAAAACATAATTCAGCTTTTTAACTTTCAAAATGTACCTTATCCAAATATGTGTGTAGACAAACACACAAACGTATACGTGTGCTTTTATCTCTGTAAATAAATCTCTTACGTGTACCCATTTATATCATCATTCACATAAAAACTGTTTTTTTTAAATGTGGTGTGTGGTGGTTGTATAAATACACATTGGAACACTCACTTATGAAACAATAATTTGTACAAGTGCAAGTCTATAAAAAACACAAAATGATAATCTATGTGGCGGCATCTTTCTAACGCCGATCTATTCGAATTGTTTGAGATCATAATATTTGCAAGAATTTATCACAGCGATAAAGTCGCTGGTAAACGATTGAGAAACCCTAAACCGAAGGTTTAGAAGTGCGTTTCGACAGTCAACCCTAGCCGGTCCTCAATCTTTTGGTCCTTAACCTAAACCGCAGATTCTATCTGACCTGAGTTAACATGCTATCATCAAATCATAGACAATTTAGGCAAGTCAGCAGGTCAGCTAAATATTGAAATTTTCCTCTTACTAAAAAAATATTGACATGAGTAATGGCCTTTAAAGATCTTATCCGTTCCAGCTCATTCGATTTGCCGAACAACAATGGAGTGTTCTTGTATTTACTCAACGATTGAATTGCAGACTATATCGCTGTGTAAAATCTTTTTCGATTAATCCCGGACGCTTGTATGTAAAAAGAAATCTGTTTATGTGAATTAAGGCTGTGTACCGTTTATGAAAAGAAGGTCAGCTAACGAATAACAACAGATTTCAGGTGATTAAAATCGATTTAGAATAAATAGAGTTAAAGGTAACAAAATTTGTATTTACGTCTGTGCGTCAGGTGTTTCACCAGCTGATCCACTCATACAGGTTTTATACGAATCTTATGTGTGTGTAACAGTCACAGGTAGCTTGACCATAAACTGAAATTGTAACTAGACAACCAGACTTCAGAAGTCAAATGCATTCGATGTCATCTCTAAAGTGGAGTTGGGCGAGACAGTTTGCAAGGAGGACCAGATGGACTTTGGACCAAAGCAATCATGGACTGGAGACCACCGTACCTTACACAGGATCTAGAGGCGGACCACGAGAAATGTGGACGAACGGAATCACAAAATTCCTAAGAGAAAAGCACTCAGAAGAGAACTGGCAACAAGCATAGCAAGGGTATCGTTTGAAATGGAAGTGAAGGGGAGGTCTGCATCCAGCAGTGGATAAAAACAGGCTGAATAAGAAGAAAAGTCACACGTGAGGTATAGTTGCAAAACCATTGACGTCGTAAGACGATGAACGAAAAAATTGCCAAGCAAATTTCGCGTTTCTTTTTATTATTTCGGGTGGACTTCGGCGTCATGTGTTAGTGGATCAGCTAACTAATGAAACAGTTGAAGCAAACCTAGTCACAAATTTGGTTGTTTAAACGGAATAGTCATTTAAAAAGGTCCGGTCTGACAGCACTGAGAAGTCAGTTTTTTTTTAATAAATTCACCTCGGTGCTGCCAGACATGACTCTTTCAAGCGACTCAACAACTGTTCGTTAGAATTTAACGGTGAACTTTAGTCTTAAGAAATTTGAAAAAAAAAACTCTTAAAATCGCTGCGTTTATGTAAATGTCTGGATTATGCCATCTAAAATGTCAGTCTATCTTAAATACTATCTACACCATTACCACTGACACACGGCCAAAGACTTTTATTTCATTAGAATTATATTTCTGCTAATTTGCTAGCGAAATAAAATGCGAGAAACCGGTAAAAATAAAATACGGAAATGTGCTTTCGATACGAACAAGGTTTTTTTTGCATCAAATTACATGGCAGTGTACACAATTTGAAATTGTCAGTATTTGTGTAATAAATTGTAAGTTGGATCAAGTTATTTATTTAAAAAAGAAAAAAAGAAAAACTATCTAGTCATTGCTCAACCTACAGTTATTTATGCAGATTCTATCAAAGAAGAAGAAGAAGAAGAAAAAACTTGGAAAATGAATTCGCAAAATTTGAATTTTTTTCCTCTCATCTCTTATACAAATGATATAATAACCGGTATGGAATGATAACGTGATACGTTAAAAATAGACGCATCGAAGGTCAGACTCGTTTTATTTGACGATATCGAAATTTCAGACTCTTAAAGTTCTGTGGTCCATGTTACGGTTGAAATGAATATTGAACCAATCTAGAAACAAGATCCACGTGACTAGTGTGGTAAGAACGTAACCAGCATAGAAATTGTAGAACACAACACAAGACAAGCGACTGAAGAGATGAACCGGTTACATTTCTCTAGCCAACATTGGCTATTTGCAGAAAAAGGGTGCGACCTGCGACATGTAGCGGAAAGAAAATATTGTCACCAAGAATTGTACAAAAACGAGTATTATATAGAAACTGGTGACATAAAAGCGCAGCGGAAAAAAGTGTCTCGTCACTACGAAGTACAAACTGTGCACCATAGGAAGTAACACCACCTGGATATACTTTGAAAATAACTCAATAGTCATCGGAAATTGTGCTGATTGTACGGTTTTAATTAGCATGGAAAAGCGTCATTGATTTATCACCAACATTTTTTCAATGATAACAATTCTGTTCTTCCAATTAATTATTAATTATATTCCGAAATGGAAAAGAAACTCACAACGAATTTGTCTACCAGTTTTTCCTATAAAATTAAATTCGTTATGTAATTGGGTGTATAAAATACGGTTGGGCTTACGTTTACATTAGAAATGTAGATGAGAAACGAACAGGTAGATTATCACGTGAAAAATAGAAGGAAAAAAAAAGTTGCGTGAGTTATTTTTAATTCATAAAAGTAATAATAATGAAAAAAAACGATTGCTGGAGACCTTGGCATTAAGCGCAAGGTACATCATTCAATTGATTATTATTACTGTGATTATTGAGAGAAAGAGATGAAAAGATACCTAACCATTAACAGAACTGAAATGCAAACTGAGATGGAATTATTTGAATTTTTAGGAACACATCTATTCGCTTACTATTACATCCAGCAGTGAGTGTAATTTGTAACAACTAAGGTAACGTATACTCATGGAAATGCTGTTAATGTGAAATTGTTATTTTTTTGTTCGTTTCGATCGGCAGGGCCCCACCAATTGGGTGGGTCGGCTCCCTTGACTGAAAATTTTTTAAATAAATTTTTCAATCCGCCATACAACTTGAGTCTATGTACGGTGAAAATGTTGTAACTCAGCTGGCTCACTATACGCACTGTATAGCCTTTGCGAGAGCTTCATAGTTCTAGTGGTAAAACTGTAAGGCCATGTTTGTATAATACTCTGATGGCAGCTTTTTCATTACAATGGATCTCACTTTTCTCTCCCTGTAATTTTTTTTGAATTACACGAAAGTTAAATGAAATTGAATAACGCCATCATCAAGAAAGCCTTAGCCAGCGCAGACATAAGTTCACAATTTAGAACTGGACGGTCTTTGCCATGTGGATAGAAGTAGAGTCGATGGGATGACGATGATTCCGTGGTCATTAACCACTGGTAAAGGCAAATCTATGAATGGGACTCCACGTCGCAGGGAAAAGAGCTGGAAGAGCAGCTAATCGCAAAGAAATTAAATACGCCTTGCTGACTCAAGTCAAAACTACCACTTCATCCCATTTGCAGTCCAGGCAGTGGGCCTGTGGTGCAAAGAAGTCATAAGTTTTGTTTGAAAGCTCGGCAGGATGATTGCAGAAACCAGTGAGCCCGGGTCCACCTCTTTCTTCTAACAATGATTGAGTATGGCTATTCAACAAGGGAATGCTTCATCTATCATGGGGTCAATGATCAACATCTGACATCTTTAACTGACTGATAAGTTTAGTTTTATGTAAAAAGCGGTAAACTTGAGTGAGATTTTTTGGGTCAAGACGAAGTCATTACAGCCCATTTTTTGCCAAATGAAGGACACCTGCATTCAGCGTGACAAAATCATAGTGAACTTAATTTCAATTTCCGTTACAGAAATTTGCGTGATTTTCTGGCGTATGGACCCTTGACTAACAGCCAAGGGAATGATAAAAATATCGAGATGCTTACGAATGTACATAATTGCATAATTTCAAGTTTATTGTCATTCGTTTGATGGGTTATCTATCATAATATATATTGTTGTACAGATAGTTCAATGCTAAACAAAATTGACCGATTAATGCAAACATGACTACGAAACAATCAGTGGCTTTGATCTTGTACTGACAACGAAAATTATTAAAACCACCATTACACATCCAACCGCGATAGTTATAAAGTTTTTCGAATAGAAAACAGCGCAGTGTATAAAAAAGTACCCACTACCTAGTATTTCATACATACAAAACCGATGATCAAAGTTGAGCTTCAATTTTTGTGGAGTATGGGCAAAAATCTTTTTTCTTCTCTTTGTTATAATAATAACAATTTGAGTCGTTAAATAAATTTACATTTTAAACGATTTTAAATGATCTAAATATAGATTATGTTCGGTTTGCTTTTAGGTTAGGTGAATGTGGAGTGAAAATTAAATGTTTATCGTCACTCAGACATCATGAGATAGATTTATAAAGACTGCGAGACATAATATTTACTTTGGCAAGAGGAACTGGTCAGTCGTTTTTCAAAATTTTATTTAACATTTTTATCGGACAAAGATTTTCTAAAATAAGCTGCAATGGATCACACGCATACAGTCTCAACATCTAAGCATGTAATGTGTGTATACACCACCGGTGTCATAAATACTTTAAATGCAGACTGATCACATTATTTAATTTAACAATTAACAGCATCATGAATGATGTTAAATGGAATATCTTGTATGACAAACTGTTCACAGTTCCGATAACAGGAAAACGAAACAAATAATTGAATTTGTCTAGTTGAAATAAAAACTGGTTCTCGGATGGTCTTTTTGAGTTTTTTCCAGTTCTCATATATTTAAACATTTAATGGTCCAAGCGTTTGTATGTTCTCTGGTCGAAAGGAGATTCTTTCGGTATTTATACGATGCGCACGCGATGAAGTTTAGAATCTCGCTTCACACAGAAAAATTATTGAAAATTTGTTTTAGAAATTTTACGGAGCGTTTTTGTCTCAACTATTCCTCTTCCTCGCAAAAAAAGAATCGAAGGACAATGTTAGGTCTATTCCATCGTACGGTAAAAACGATTTTTGACAAGTCGAAAACAACCGACCGTCATAGGGGCAAACATAGCCTCAACTAAAGCAAATTCACTTGGACGAAACTTCAAAGTGAGGTTGTGTTGGCCTTCAACGACCTTGGAACCGACCTATAGTAGCAGAGAAAAAGCAAAAGTTTTCGTTCACACTGACGTGCAAAGCCTCACGTCTAAAAAAAAAAACTTTTGCATGCGACGTGCCGAAAATGATGGCAGTTTTTGAGATTTGGCCTGTAGCGCTTACTTCGCTCGCGAAATAAATCGTCGAAAAAAAAACTTTGCCAAATTGAAACGCAGCTTCATAATTCAAATAATTTTCAATTAAGGATTCATCCGACCGAATAACATGACGTCATACATGGCTGTGTGTATTTACACTTTTTCTTTACATTTTCTATCAATATATCAACCCAAGAGTATCGGCCTCGTTAACCTGTTTGACCATGTTCTAAAAACGAAAAATGACGCGATTGCATTATAAAACTTATTTCTGAAAATGATTGTGATGAGTGTCTTTTACCTCACACGCTTGACTTTATATTTTATAATTTACATTTTGAACGTTGAATCAACAACAAACAAAAAAAGAAAGAAAAATTTTAAAAATTTTTATACTTCGAAACATTCGGCGTTCTAAGAAAGAGACTATTTGTCGTAATTTCCATTATCATTTGTTCGGTGCTAATCTAATTAAAATAATTACAAACACAAAGGAAACGCATAAAATGTTCGGTTGAAAATATTTACACAGAACACTGGGTAACCGGATGTTCTGGTGAGCAGAATTTTGTGTGTTTGTTTTTTTGTAATAAAGCGAAAAATTGAAAATAAAATTTCTACCAGGCCAGTTAAATGCTTACCAAATCTTCTTCTTCGGAATCTGTATCGTCGGTGGGTTTTTTGTTTATTCGCTTACTCAAACGCTTTGCATGCTTCATTGCTGAGCAGAGCGCATTTTCCGGCTATTTTTTTTTTCAATAAATAAATATGTCATGCACGAGAGCAGCATGCGAAAAATTATAGATTGAATATTAAAATGTAAAATGTTTCAGGAAAAATTGATGTTACAATTTACACGGTCAAAGCTATTAGCAATCTGGAGCCAATGCCATACATTGTTGGGAAAAAGCGAACATCTAAACTAATTACATCGACTCGGTATTTCCATTCAAAAGATAATGAATGGAATGTTTAGGTATAAATATAGGTTGCAACAGCACCAAAAATGCATTATTATGCTACTTGGATATTAGCTTCAAAATTAATAAATATTAGTTTCAAGCAAATCGCAATGTTTAATGATCAAATGCACTTTTAATATTCAAATTGGCCACTTCATTTACCATGACCGCTACACATTTCAATTGCAATAAAAATGTTTTTGCAATTCCGGGCATTAATCATCAACTTTCCGTGCATGTATTTGATGTCATGTGAATGAAGATTTTTCTACTGATACCTTCGATAGGTTCGTTAGTATAGAGAGCGAGAAAAGTTTTTCGGGCACTAGTGTGAGAAAAACTTTTTTTCCCGCATGCTTTCGCTGCCTTCAAAGCATAAAAAACTCACAAACCAGTTTCAACAAAAGAATTCTTTTGTTTAAACATGTTTGTGAGTTTCTTCTGCTTTGCAGGGTAGATCGGGCCATTATCTTAAATGAGCCGACAAATTTCTATAAATAAAAATCTTGCCAAGACCAGACTGCGAACACCTGACATCAAGAGCATCTTGATTATAAAGCAACGACTATAGCCATTCGGCTACAGAAGCACACCGAACGACCGAAGGAATAGTAATCATTGACTGTCGTCTCTTTACATCACATTGCATGGAATTTCCAAAACAAAGCAGTCTTCTAGAACATTCAAATGAATTTTCATTTTCGTGTAAAATTTTAGTAGAAAACTTGTTGATGTTTTGCATTGGAAAAGTGTGGTTATGGCCCGGATTGCAAAAAACGTTCTACCACGGTTGTTATGTTGGTATTCTCTCGCACACGAATCAACCGTCGACCTCTAGTACGAGAGAATACCTTCATACCTTGGTAGAAAAATAACTGTTACGTTTTGGTCTAATCGAAACCCCCCCAACATTGGAATAGAAACACTCGATCCAAATGTGTATCAACATACTGTATACAATAAGAATCGGAAAAACATTTTGATCATGAAAACGACAAGAACAGACCGGCTAAAGCCTGGTGAGGTCTTTTTTCTTATTTTCATAGTTCACCATTTTAGCTCTTGATTTATCAACAATCAAAACTTAAAGTTATGGATAGACAAGCTGGCAGACTAACTGCATCGTCGGTGCACAGCTGTAGAAGAAAAAAAACATCTCCGCTGACGATTATTCGAGTCGTCGACTATCACTGAGGTAGTCAACTACCAAATTTTCAAATTGCAATGTCGAATATGATCTTTCGGCTATCAGATATCAGATAATTTGTGTTTGCCTCTGGTGTTGATTTGCTCATGGTGGCATACTCAAATTATCAATAGGCAATCAGTCGATGGGCAGCTCTTATGTAGTAAACATCTCTGCTGACAATTCTTTTGGTGATCAACTACCAACTACCAAATTTGATATTTCCAATATCAATATTATGAACAGCCATTCATCAGCACTCAGCTTAACTGTGTGTATTTGCTTCAATGAAAAAAGACCTAAAAATATTTTCGGTCAAACGGTGTTCGTGTGGGGGAATTCGCATTTGAATTTATATGATTCCGTCTCGGTGAGAAAATGGTTTGTCTATTTTTTTTCAGAAATTGATCGAATTGTATTTAACATCTGCTTCCATAAATTATCGACTTAAATTGTTGTAAATTATGAATGTGGGTAATTTTTGGAGCGCATGAAGCTGGTTTGCTTCTTCATTCGGAATTGATGAAAAGTAAAAGTAATTGCAAAACCCATAGAAAGTTATTTGTCGGCAATTTCTTTACACCATAAATACAACATGTCTCTCTGTCATATTTATACCTTCCTGTTAATCGTGCTTATACTACATGACATCACATTTTGTACTATATTATGAGCACATATCTGATAAGGTGTCCATAATCGAATGTCAATCTTTCGATCGATATGACTGAAACGTTTTTTGTAATTTGAAATTCTCGGAAAATTGTTGGCTGTGTCGAGGTGGGCATAAGATGGGAGTTTATCGATAGTTTGAAATGCAACAAAAACCGGCTGGTTGGAATTAATCTCGTCATGCTTATCGTTTCCAGCTTCAATCAAATTCGAGACTAATGTTTCGCTTGTTATCAACAAATTGTTTGGCTTTAAAAAAAACTGAAAAGAAATTATGAAACACGAAAAATTCTCCGTAAAAATTCCAGCTTCAAATCATCGATTACCAGTGAAACAAAATACTGTAAAATCTAAACGCTGACATCATGGTCGTAATATTGGCTGTTTTATTGAGATTACACGTAAGTTTTTATTGTGTTTATTCCAATTCCAATTAGTTTTTATCCAATGAAATTGGAATGACTGATTTCGATTATGGTTGATTTGAGTGAGGCTACGACCCAGGCTTTGTATGAATGAATTCAACAACAAAAACAAAAGTGTTTTATGTCAGCCTTCACCGATATAACAATTATAATAGCGACAAGACGTTTTTTCCGTTGCCATATTTTTATTGATAAACAGTTTTACGATCTTATGCTTACAGTTTATTGTGCATATGTGTACGTTGTGATGTGTGTCGTTTGCGACTACTTTTCCATCGTATGGACTTTTTTGTTATAACTTTCAATGTTTCTGTCGTTGTCTAAAGTATACTCAGTTTACTCAGTGATATTGAACAGATTGTATAACGTACTGGGGAGGGCAGCGGACTAAACTGCCCGATTGAGAAGGAAATTGGAACATGCAGTAACGTGCTCTTCCCCTCATTCATTCACATAGTCATTATCCTCCTGATCCTACTAAATGAGAGTGAGAATTTTCAACGACCGATTTTAGCAAATAAAGAATGTTTTGCTTAGGTTTGTTACACGTGCTCTTAATATTCCAAATTAAAATTTGCATGATAGCGAGGGGTGGTTTTGATTATTGCTTCGATTTGTGAGATATTTGATACGTCTTCCAACATTTTGCATTGGTACACAGATCAAATTGCTATTTCATCAGGCCATGGCGAAATACAGAAACGACCAAGTCATAATTTTCTACACGTACACCTCTGGCGAATTATAAACGAAATGAAATGCTTCTCCAAGAAGAGAAGGAAAAATGTCGGGAAAACCTGCCCCATTATCACAAGTAGAACTTTGGACAATGTAACTCTGAAACTCTGACAATTTCTTCGTCAATTATTTTACTCATTTTCTGTAAAGCAACAGTATCGGTGAAACTGGTTTCCGGTGGACTTTCCAGGTCAAACACACTATGGAAATGTTTTATTTTGACTTGAATGGTTGCATTCCACACATTCCTACAAACTAAAATCTCCAAACCAGTACGTACTATACGTCTGTTGACTGCACAATTTCCAAATTAAAAAATTGTCCCGGCATCTTTCGATGGTGTGACATCATTCAAATTCTGTGAAAAACCTAAATCATGAACAGGCTTTTATCGTTGGTGCGTTATAGCACTAACGATTTTATTAAATGCCATTGAGTATAAAACTATAAAAAGTGATAAGAATAATTGAAAAATGGATTGGGAACTCGATTTATTTTCAAGAAAAGTTAATTCCATTCCATTCCGAATAATTTTATAGATTTCCCCGATTCGGTATAATGGTGTTTTTTTTCCGTTTGTTTTCTTAATGAATATTCAAATGATAAACAGGTTAACAACTCAAGAGAGACTTTTATAGGGTAAAACCAAAACATTTTTTAACAGCCGACCGATAACATTTTGTGAGCAAAAGTCATACGTCGCTTGAAACCTGATAAAATGAGCAAATTTGGACCGGCTAAAGTCTGGTGAAGTTTTTTTTTCTTCTTCTTATTTTCCCATTTTGAATACTCGCAACTGATAGAAGTTGTTAACATTCGTTCGCTATTCTAATTTTTGATTTAGCAACAACCAACTATCAAAAATTCAAGTTTTGAATAAGCAAATCAGCAGAATAACTGCATGAGTCGAGCAGTCGTAGAGAAAACAGTTATTCGAGTCCTCAACTATCATTGCGATAGTCAACTATCAAACTTTGAAATTGCAATGTCAACTAAGACCTATCGGTTATCAGATATAAAATAACTTGTATTTGTCTTGAGTGTTGATTTGCTCATGGTAAAATTGCAATTTAAAATGTCAATCCAGCTAACAACTACCAACTACCAAATATTCAAGTTATCAATAGGAAAGCAGTCAGAATAATAGCATCAGTCGATGGACAGCTTTTGAGTAGTAAACATCTCTACTAACAATTATTTTGGTGGTCAACTACCAACTATTAAATTGGTTATTTCTAATACCAATAATGGACAGCCCCCAATTTATCTGGGTAAATTTGATTGGTCTGCTGGTATTGGTTCTGTCAAAGAAACTTAGAACTGCATGACATCTCGACACCAATTTTTTTCTCCAGATCAACAACAAAGCTTTACATTTTGTATTTTGAAGATGATATAATATTACGAAAACGTTATCATTGAATGCGACACCGAGTCACCGTAGACTCGAGAGGTGGAGAAAAAAAAGTGTTTTTTTTCTACAAAAATTATCATGAATTGCGTGTACATCATTGCTAATATTGTGTACTTTATAAAGTATTAATATTTGAACAGATGATGATGATATAACAATAAATTAATAGGAAAAACGTTGATCCGTTCCAACTCAACCAGAGTAATACATAATGTTATAGCACAGCCATGTACACATAATATACGTATGACGGTAGATCCTATTTTTACGGTTCCAGTCTAGGTTTTAGGTATGGTGAAAATAATGTTGTTCCGACCAACCAATAAGAAATGATTCATCGGCAGATGGAATCAGTGGATCTATAGCGATTTCATACTAAATGCTAAATGAACGAACGGTAGAGAGTGAAAAAAAAACTAACTTTTTATTTGAATTATGTGTAATCGAGCTATACCACCGTCATGCAGTCATCTTTGTCAGATGAGTTTCTAAATATCGGCAACTATTAGTTGGAGTTTATATTTAGATCTTAACAAATGGCTTCCGTGTGTGTATCTGCGGCATTGAACATCCGATTAAGGCAGGGTTTGGAGCCATACTCATACCAAAGAAGTTGATTGCTTCCGGCTACTTTTTCGTATATACCCAGGGAATGATTCCTTCAAAGTTATAGGAAATGCTCAACTAATCAGAAAAAAAACCATTCGTCAACTATGGCCATTCTAACACCTAATACACAATATTGATTGCACCTTGTCGTATTTCCCTCTAGCAAATCAAACCAATTAGTTATACCAAAGAACCATCAAGCATTGTCCAATTCATCCGTTGCGCGAACAATATAATATTTGGCATCAACGAAAAAGTAGAAATAAAATATTTTTTACGGACACGAAAAAAAGGCAGCTGACGAAAAAATTGTAATGCAAACGGAAAGCGATTAAATATTAAATTTTTAATGAGTGTTTATTGATGTTACGTATATTATATTATCATATTCAGCACATCAGAATGAAGACGAAAAAAAAAAACATTCTGGAGAGACTCAAAATGACGCACTCCAATAAATATTTATCAGTTTCTGACTTAGTCAGTTCAGAGTAAATAAATGTCGATGTGTGTACACCAAAAGTTCTTCTTCCTTACAGTGTTGTGTTGTGTTGTGGTTGTTGTTGTTTCTCTTTGCCATTCAAATTAAAAATAAAATAATTTTCGGCGAATTTAAAATCGTTGTTTCGGTTAGCTAATTCAGAAGAATTGGCTCTCTTTATAGACCAGTACGAAGTACTAGAGTCTTATGCTCTCACTCTTACGTTTGTTACACGTCGAAATTGATTAAATGCAAACTTTTTGTGGTCATCTCCAGATGCCCTAGACGTCATCCATAGATGCCCTAGACGTCATCCATAGATGCCCTAGATGTCATCCATAGATGCCCTACATGTCATCCCTAGATGCCCTAGATGTCATCCCTAGATGCCCTAGACGGTCGAATTGGAAATATTTTCAAGGTCGAGTTGAGATTTCTCGCATATATTACCGGCGGTGTTGATCACACAAAGTTCATAGCCACCATCTTTTGTCTATATTTAGAGTAAATTTGATCTGATTTTCGTAAAATAACTTTTTGGTTGAAAGGTAGTGACGACCGTAAAGCCGTAGAACCTAAGAACGTGGCTGCCAAGGGACGAGTAATGAAATGATCGAAATAAATGCAGTCAGTGATTCAGAGTGGTTTTGCGATGTAATGCCTTTTATGGACAACGAACTGTATGCCATACACTACTCGTACGGGTCCTCCAAATGTTTTGCTTCAGTCTTTATGAATGATGTCTGTGTGTTTTTGAATCATCATCTGACAAACGATTTTCACACATCGGACATCATTATGTGGGGATTTGGCATGACATTTATCAAGGGTAAAAGATGATCGAATGGATTTTAGTTGCATGATGAGTAATCATCGCGAGTCTGGTATATGGACTTCTTGTGGTTGACAGATGATTTCCTAGTTTATCTACCTGCTTTCAAATCGATAGAAAAACGGATCGCATTTCTCAAGACTTAATAAAGTCAAATTTACGTCGGCCGTCATATTATTTATGGAAGAAAATGTTTTGATTCCCTTTAATCTACTCTAGTCGACGTGTTTTCATTCACAGAAGATCAGACTAATTTCTATACTGACTACGTCGTGACGAGTTGAAAGGCAATTACTAGTGAAAGTAAATAACACAGCACCCAGTAAGACAATTCGTGCCCATCGCATATATTGTGCTAATCATACCGATGCTGTGTACCAGAGATGCACTGTACTTTCTTCGATGCAATTTTCAACAATGAAAATCGTCGCCCTCTGATCTCACATTTGTCGTTAAAGTAACTCAAAATGCAAAATTTTTTAAAGCAAATGAAAGAAAAATTATCGAAATTTTTGAACAGCCACCATGATAATTTAATCATGATTTGTACGAGAAGCAATTGAACCTTCAACAACGCTACTCGCGCGACACTGACATCATTCGCTTTCATTCAAAAATCACGTATAAAAAAACGTTTGATTTGAATACAAACGATGCATTTTGAATATTGTTAACAAAATATGTGTGGAATAGCAACGCGCGACAACGAATTACTGTGCACACGATGTAATATTCGCAACAACTAGCAAAAGTGTTCACTTCAAGCGAAACTAGTTATCGATTTTCGTAATAAATTAACCCAGGACGGGTGGTGCTATACTGGTATGTTGTGACACAATGGAAAGTTCGGGGAAAATCTGAGATGTGTGGGCTCAACCATATGTTCTACAAATGAAGTTGAATTCACACACGTCCGTTTTGGTCTACACTTTCACTTCGTTTAATTGAACCCCGCGTCTCTATTCTTTTGTTTGAACACATCTGTCATGCAAACGGAGACCAAAACAGACGACTGTCAATTCAACTTAAGTGTCTAGCACTACAGTCGAATATATACCGGGGACTTGAATACACGCATTACACAATAACAGTGATTGACCGGTTACTATTGTTGATGACTTACCTTTTTGTACAGTTTAATCCATGTCAGGTCACCTTTCGAGTCTGTGTACTGTAAACCGAAGAACCATACTTCTCGTAATCCAATAGTTTTGACCACCTGATCAAATAATTGTTTGCCGGTGGTAGTTTGCTGAATAGCAAACTCCAGCTCGGCATCCATGGTGGTGACACGCACATTTAGCTGTAATTGAAAAGAAAAGAGTTGAAATTAAAGATTTATGTTAAACGATTTCGGCATCATCTCAGGTGGTATGACTATGGGTGTTACGTAGATAGATAGATAGAGACGTGTAAGTGAAATTTAGATAAATTCAAAAATAATTTTTGAAAAACATTTTGTTTGAATAATGAAAAGAAAGAAAAAAAGATTTAGTTATGGTTACAAGATCCAAATTTCTTTTCATTTCCTCTTTTGTGGAGATGGAGAGTAGGTACGCAAGAGTTCAATCATATGATTCCGTTTCGGTTTTTTTTTTCATTTATTTAAATATTTTCATAGTTTCGGCGCTTTTGTTTGTAAATTTCTAACAAAACCGACTGATCCGATGCAAATTAGACGAAGAAAAGTTTGTTGTTTTTTTTTCACTTTATCATACTTTCTTCATACCAAAAATCATAGAACCATGTAATTACATCACACCGGGGCTTGTGTTTCTCCGATTTAATAAAACGACATTTGCACTCGACAAGTCAGACATGGTAAAAAGAAAGAAAGAAAGAAAATTATCGAAAACGTTTGGCTTCCCTGACTATGTTATATTCTACTCCATGCAAGCGCTATAGTATTCCCGTTAAACGACAAATTGGATTAGAGAAGAAAATATTAATTTTCTTTATAACATGATGTTGTGCTCAGTTTTTGAACTATAAAATCACATTTGGTTCACACATAATCCACATCTTATGGATCTGATGGTTGTGTGTATGACATATCTGATGTCGTTAAACAAAAAGTTCAACCATTAAATGTGTCGACATTTAATTTCAATAAAAAAGAAAGAAAAAAAAGTCAGAAAACAAATGTGATGTACCGGGGTGACTCCATCAAATGACTTCACACTTCGGCATATGAAAGATATTAGAATTCAGAAGTTTGCAATGAGAACGTTACATTATTTTTGGGAAGAACCGAAATTCTCTAAACGTACGTCGTTTTCACGACAAAATGACGAATTTGCCAACAACTTTCCTTTCAAAGATTATGTGAAGCTCAAGCTTCGTTCAGGTCAAGTTTGGCTCAAATTGGACACGCACAAGTGGAGTTATGGATCACATCGCACTTTTGGGGCTCGCAACCAATACGCCCCTTTGTCGTAAGAATGGTTGTTATTGTTTGTCAGCATAGCGAAAACATTTCCTCGCGATTCCGGGCGCTAATCATCACTTCCTTCTGTAATACCAAAATGTGTAACATGAAGCGCCAACTTTTCCATTTTTTCGTATTTCCAAACGAGTTGTCTACAAGACGATTGAACTGACTTCTGTATGACCGGAACTGGGCCTGTTCCGATCATCAATCATCACCTTTTCGTTGCATGTATTTGAAGTCATATGAGTGACTATTTTTTTCACTAATACCTTCGATACGTTTGTTAGCGTGCGAGAAACGTTTTTTTTGCGCACTAGTGCGAGAAAAACGTTTTTTTCTCGCACACTATCTTGCACGGCTACAGAAGTCCACAATTAGACCGTATTGTTGAAGTGTAATGCCTCTTCATATAACATCACATGCAAAGCCATCTTCTAGAACACTCAAATGAATTTTTGTGGTCACGTGAATATTCAGTAGGAAATTAGTTGATTAGCATCAGAAAGGTGTGGTTATGGCCCCGATTGCAAAAAACGTTGTTTCTACAGCGGTTGGTATGCACCGTATTTTCTCGCACATGACCTTTAGTGCGACAAAATACCTTCATACCTACCTTGGTAGAGAAATAACTATTACAAATGAGCCGATATGGTGGACAAAAATGTATGTTTCGTTTAAAAACAGCACAACACAATGAAATCATCAACATGAGCAACTCCATTCTTCACTGTAATTTATTTTTCTTCATATATGGGATTTAACTTAATATTGTTTATGGTTGCCTCCAGAAAAAGGTCAGGGTGTCTCGCGTGTGTACAATGCGAAGGTAATCCGTCTGCAATTCAATGCGAATTCTTTTTTTCTTGCTTTTTCGATTTATCGATAAAATGTGATGGTTCAACGGATAAAATCGGAGAGACGATTTCGATGTGTTCGTTCAAGGCAGACACTAAACGCTTTTCATATTATACCACTATCTAGTCGATCTATATTTCTAGAAAATGCTCTTCTAAAAGAAGAATCTGCTACACTTTGACCTTGGGCTACATTTTACCTTAATAGCGACAAAATTGTGATAATTTTCTGTGATAAATGACATAGAAAATACACAGGTGGTGATGCCACAGTACAAAAAATGTTTACTTAGAGGCTAATAAAACCATAAAATTTATCTGAAAATTTTTTAATTTGTCATATGCGATAATAATTAAAAGTGATGAGGCAAAGAGCTTGGTAAAATATTTACATCGACGTCAACCGCGTTTTCATTCAATAAAATTTATCAACATTGTTGTGCTGACTATAAATTAGGATAAACAGTATTTGTACTACATACATACACATAAAAATAGTGTTACCACACAATCGAGATGGTTATAACATTTTGTGTATGACACAATCATGTGTATGCCTGAAATGCCATATTATCAATTGATTGTATGTTGGATGTTATTAAGCAACTTGAACAACAACGAACACCAAAAAAAAAACAAGAATAGACCGGCTGAAGCCTAGTGGTGAGGTCTTTTTACATATTTTGAATATTTGCAACTGGTTTTAATTCTCAACTGGTTCACCATTCTAATTTGTGATTTATCAACAACCAACTATCAAAATGATTCAAGTTTTAAATGGAGAAGCAGGCATCCAGGCAACTGCATCAGTCGGTGCACAGCTGTCGAAGTGAAACCACTTCGGCTGACAATTATTCGAGTCATCAACTATCATTGCGGTAGTCAACTATCATTGCGGTAGTCAACTATCCTTGCGAAAGTCAACTACCACATTTTCAAATTGTGATTTCGACTATGAACTATCGTTTATATCAAATAACTTCTACTTGTCACTGATGTTGATTTGCTGATGATCTGATTGAAATTTAAAATGTCAATCCAGCTGACAGCTACCAACTACCAAATATTCAAGTTATAAATAGGGAAACAGTACGAAATAACAACATCAGTAAACATCTCTGCTAACGATTATTTCGGTGGTAAACTACCAACTACCAAATTTGATATTTCTAATATCAATTATGAACACCGATTTATCAGCACCCAGCTCTTTTGTGTGTATTTGATTGGCCTGCTGGTGATGGTTTGTTTATAATTTAGAAATATCAACTATTGAAAACTATATGGTCAGCCGGTCTATTTTTGGGACAGTTAAAGGACTGACGGAAAAGCCGTGCACAATAGTGTATTCTTTCAAAGAAAAAAGGCCTAAGAGCTTGCTATTCTGGGCTAATTGCATATTTATATTGTTTACCAAAAGCTTGAATTTATTCAATCGCGTTTCCATGGCATGTGACAAAATAATAAGATTTTTTTCGTAACATGGACGGTTAATTGTGCAATTGTAGGCACTTTCCCATGTCCTCCTCACTTCGTTCGAGCCACAGTCTGTGGAAATTGTCTAAAATGCATCGTCCTCAATAGATTTACGTAAAATAATTAATTCAAATGTGGTGGCTTCATCAACAATGATGATCGTGTCTTCACTTTATATAACATACAAAATGTGACTCTAGAGTATGTGTGTGTCTTGCCCCCGTGACTTCCATTGCACACTATGAATCCGAAAGAAAACAAAGAAAAAATTCTGATTTTATCTGGCAAATGTATCGTGAATGAAATAACAACAGCGAGGAAAAAAACGTGAGCTCGAAGTTGGACGAAAATTGTTTCAAAATTCAACTAATCGAACGGCTGAGTTGCATCCATTTTATGCATAGCAGAACGTTCGTGTAGCGAAAATAAAATTGACCAACTGGAAAACGTAAAAAACCGACAAATTTTGAAACAATAAAAATTGTCCAAAAAAGAAAGAAACAAATTTTTTTCTTTTGGTAATTGCCAGTAGACTCTGTCACATATGGCTGGGTCAGACGACGGATGGATGTAATTTTGTGTGCTGCAAACGGGAATTATGTAATTCATTTCCTTGAGTGAGTGACAGATGTAAAGTCTTTCAGAATTTTTTCTTGTCTCCATTTTATATATTTTTCTCTGCCACAACAAACGGCGATCATTAGATTTTGAATTTCTTTTTTGAATAATCATTTCCCGGGTGAATGGATTTCTTATCATTTCACAATTTTTCACAGTCACAACGGACAGAGTTTTGCGGAAGGAACTCATTTATTTTGTAAACACAAAACCAATAAATTTCCATTACTTGAGCTTGAATATCGTTCATAAGGTCAGTAGATATAAACGAGCTTCCATTCATTTATTGTTTTGCAGAATTGACTTGTGTTTAGCCAACTGTGAATTACACATTAAGCCGCGCGCGGTTGATGGAAAACTATAATTTGTATAAAGTTAATGTGACTATGGGTAACGCCTTTTCAAATGAAATATAAATTTCGGTTTGAAAAGAACACTTTGGGGCATGGTTTTCATTATTTCGAACGAAAATTCATTTTTTATTATTCAAAAAACTCTGTGCAACGGAATGAATCAATCGAGAAAATCGAATTAAATTTACCATTTTGCTGGAAGAAACCATTTTTTCCTCCTATCGAAGCGAAGCCGCTCTGTCTTCCAAGTAACTTTCCGCAAAAATGAAAATCCCACAACTCTGATCCGTCGATATTTTATAAACCTTCGATTTTATTGTCTTCCTATCGATTCGTAACGAATGATTTGCCTTGTACTAATCAAATCCACTCAAGTTCAATCAAAAAATCTTTGTTCAAATTCAAATAACAGGGAGAAAAAAGTAAAAGAAACACACAGCGCGCGCCTTTATACTGTTTATCGCACAAAATTCAAATTCAAACTGACGATGCTCAACAGTTTTCAAAATGGTATATTTCTCAACGGTCAACACATACACCGCGTATATTATTTCAGTTCAGTTCATTCACAACATTTTTATACGAAGCATTCGTGGAAAGATACGAGAGTATTATATTGGCTGTTCCATGTTCCATGGAAAAAGAACATTGTGGTGTACCTTAGGATATTGTTTGTCTGTTGGGGTTTTTTTTTTCTCTTCTGACGGTATAGAATGAAAAGTTATAATAAGAAGACGCTAATTCTTAATGATGATCGAGAATCGGATCCACTAAGCATATTGCCAAAGACCATCAATAAAAAATCGGTTAAGGAAACCGTCGACAGTTTTTTTGTTGGTAATTTTTTTTAAAAAAGAAAACGGATCGTCCCGTCGTTCATCGTCCCGAAGCGAATTCATTTTTCGGTTTTATGGAGAATATATCTTGTTGCGTCATGGTATGTAAGAGATGTATTATACCATCTTGGGGTCCGTATATATACGACATGCATATGTATAACAAAAAAGTACACACGTTTTTGCTTAAATACATTCAAATGAAAATGAAGAAAAAATAAGTTTTTGTATTTGCCAACATCAAGGTACACGTTCAAAAAAAAAAACAGGTCTGACTCATACGAATGTGTATTGAAAAATGGTGTCTCAATGCGACAAACATTATTACAATATTGAGAAAATCTATTTGCATGAAGATATAAAAGGCAAAAACGGTTGGGAACAATGAATCGTCGGATTTTCTCTTTTGTTACCGGCTTAAGGGGAGAGCAACAAAAATCATAAAAGACCGTAGCAGACGAAGGAGTTCCGTACGATCACGTGTGCCTACTTACTTAACCTTATTACTTACGCAGCCCTAACACCTACACAACCCTAGTGTGATCATACACCTAGTTCAAGAAAGTTGTCTGACACCCATATGAATTTCTCGCTCGATTTTAAATAGCCCGCACAAAGTACAGCCTCAAAAAGCTCATAGAGCCCTGATCTAGTGACCTAAGCCTAGTCCAACGCCACTAATGAATTTTTCAACCGATAAACCATTCGGACTCCATTTGCCTTTCAATAAAAATAAAAATCACGAGGTGAAGTTTACTTGACTTAATGCGCAGGAAACACTTAAGACCTCAGTCCGAGGGCCCTTCTTCATTTCCGTTTGACCAACATTCTCTTCGCACTACCATTCAAATAATACGAAAATCTCGAAATTCGAATCAAATCAGCTCGAGTTATTCGCAAACAGAGGGTTGTAATATCTGTTCACGCCGCAATATTTACCTCGCCTCCCGAATATTCAATTCTTTAAATGAGAACAGAGGGTTGCACAGTCGATCATTAAATAATAATCCTCCGCACAAATAATCCTCCGCACAAATAATCCTCCACACAAATAATCCTCCGCACAAATAATCCTCCGCACAAATAATCCTCCGTTCCAATAACTTATTTGTGCGGATGCGCACACTGATCACAATGAAACGGTCTGAGTCCTTCATGCTGATTCATGTGAGTCTTCAGATGATGATGAATCGTCTGTCGCACAGCGTACAGTGGAACTTTCTTTCGCGACCATGAACCGTTCGAATGTGATTGTTCAAATTGTAGGTCGAGCACAATCCAGCGCTAACATATCACGCACACAAAATTGCAACGAATGTCGTGTGATGTTTTGCAAATTGTGTGATATGAAACTCGACAAGACGTACATACAAACAGAATAAGTTTGAATTTAGCGCCTTCTTTAGGACGACGGCTTCGTTGTGTATCTGAACACGAATATCACACACACAATCAAGAAGATTTTTTTCAAGTTGCTGTTTGACATTGCAAATCTAGATATTCTTGGATCGATGTTCGCAAAGAAACAATTGAGGCCGAGTAGCGGTCTCAGTTCAAAAGCCTGCTTCGTGACCCATTGACTCGATTCTAATTGAGGTTTTTTCTCTGGATTGGTATCGGTCATACTTTGGAATGAAACCAACATCCATGAAATTGGATAAAATTTACTCGATTCACATGCAAAAAACACATTTAGTGCACTACTTAACATCACTCTAAGGCCTGTAGTTTGGGTCATCCCAAACTGATAAATCTAAGGCCTCTAGCTTGTGCTGATCCCGTGACCCGATCTGCTGTTATATTTACACTTCGGACTTGTATTCCTCGGAATCTTCACTTAAAGGGCTCAGGCAAGGGCCGTCCGAAAAGACCCATCTTCGAACTTGACCTCACAATTTCGACTATATCTTTCAGTGACAAAACGACATATTAAACCTTACAGCCCTCTGTATTTCGTACGAGGCTAAAAAGACGTTTGTCAAGACAGTTCTAATTCTATTTCCACCACCATTGTGAGAATAGAATGACTCTCTGAATGAATCTTTGGACAAATTCAACTCTAAGCAGAACTATTACAAGTTTCCCAATCAAATCACATTTTATAGCTGGTAACACTACAATTTGATATCAGAATGTTGAACATTAGTAGGTATGACATCATATTAGTAACAGCCATTCATACAAAATCCTCAATTTCTCACATGATAGAAATCGTAGACATGTTTTTTTCCTCTTCTCGTTCCTCTTGTTCAAATAAAGAGCCGAAAGGCAGACATATACAACACGTATCTTTCCTTCTACACATATTGTTTGTTATATAAATCGCCGTATGGATTGGATTGGTATACCTGGGTAGACAGACAGACATACACATTGCATTCTACACGAAAATATATTCTCATATACTACCTCAAAAGGTGTAGTTTTAACACACATAACCGTTTCAACTTAACAGCAATATAAAAAGTAAAGATTCAAACGTTAGCTACATTCATACATACTGTACCACTTACATATTATAGAAATTGACGTTTTTTTTTCCTCCTTAACTTCTCTCTCTTATATTTCATATCCATCAACACGTCGTAATTTTCAGTTTTGAATAAATAATGAAAAACAAAACAACAAAAATCTTGAAGAAAATTTATCTGCCAACGTAATTATATCATAAAATGCATC
>JANTFA010132110.1:2762-13454 GCA_026413405.1 Phytosciara flavipes | reverse complement strand
GAGCCTCAAACAGTTACGACTGTTCACGAGGAACCTGAACAAATCACAGTCACTGAAACAGAAACTGAAGACGGACCCAAGAAAACCGTGATCAAGAAACGTATCATAAAGAAAAAGAAAGGACCGAAAGAAGAAATCACCGAAATTCAAACAGTTGAAGAAGATGGCCAAGAACCAGTTACCACTGTTACAGTCGAAGAAAGAGATGACTATCCTGTAGAAGCAAAGGGTATGTATGTCATTACTTGTTCTAAACACTGTGTTGTCAAAATCTATATCTAAATACTTTTGAATTGATGTTAGACGTTTAGTTACTGGATAGACTCAAAATACGTCAACATAACATAACATTTCAGTATACTTTTCATATTTACATCGGGAGAGAATAATTTTTTCGATTTAACATCATTTCGGAACAGTCACTGTCGTCGACGAATATTCTATCCGGCAATTTCGCCACAACTGCAAAGTCAATATCTTTTTACTATTTAGCGCTTTTAAAAGTAATAATTCCTGATTTCCAAAATAATCTTCCAAATGAGTTTAATATCGTACTTAGTGGTGTGAAGCGCTAGTCTTGCGTTATTCTGCCATTTTTAATATTGAATGCGACCGAAACTTCGTTGGTCATTCAGAGGCAAAGTACAGATTAATTTATGAAACAACTTATTCTCAGACGTCGAAACGAGTAACTAGCGCACAAATTATTTTTCTTTGTGCTTCGATACGAAGCATTAGAACAAAATATTAGTGGAGAATCAAAGAAAAACTTTTTCTCTGAATGCCTTGTGGTGTTTTTGCTCGAACTATTGGAAATTTACCGAAGTAGAACTAGCGCTCAAAGTATATTCCGTATGAGAATTTAATTTATCCACAACTACAACTCCCCAACCCCATCTATAGTGATACGAACTGTTCTTAAGAATCCGTTGAAAATCTTACCGACGATTTTGTTTTTGCTGCCATCTATAATGCTGGCCTGAAGTGGTATGGCAATTTTCTGGGTGAACAAGTCAGCCGTTTACAAATAACAGAAAAACAAACACACAACCAAAAATACACGACAATAAAAAACTAATTACCGTAGCATAGACCAATAATATTTATTAATTTACTTAATGCATAGCTAATTTAAATCAATTTAATGTCACACAAACAACAAATATTTTGCTTGCACAATGTCTAGGCATTTTTAAAAGCGAAATTTTTACTGATAACATTGATTTCTTAATTTAGATGTTGTCGTGGATGCTGCAGAAGAGCCAGCTGAGCCAGAACCTGTAAAAACGAAAAAGTCTAAAAAAACAATCAAGAAAAAGGTCAGGTACATCATTAGGAGGAAGGAGAACGACAAAGAAGGCTGGATGGAAATCATCGATACAGAAGAACCAGAAGTCGCCGAGATAGAAGAAATAGTGGAAGAGCCAGCGGAAGATGAAGTTGAAAAAGTAAAGCCAAAGAAAATTATGAAAAAGAAGAAGGGCGACAAAGGCGATTGGTTGGAAATTGTTGATGCTGAAGAAGTTGCACCTGAGGAAGTTACTCCTGAAGATGTAGAAGTCGTTGAACAACCGAAAGAAGTAGAGAAAAAGAAAGTGAAGAAAATTGTAAAGAAGAAGAAGGGAGACCAAGAATGGCTTGAAATTGTTGACGCTGATGATGCAACTGAAGAACCACAAACCGCTGAAGAGATTATCTTCCCCCTGAGCGAGGTTCAAGTAGAAGAAACCGAAACACCCGAAGGAACTGTCATTAAGAAAACAACGAAACGGCGTGTCATCAAAAAGAAAGAAGGACCTGTAGAGGAAATCGTAGAAGTAGTTGTCGTCGAAGAAGATGGAAAGGAGCCTGAAATGACCATCACCACAACAGAAGTAGATGAGACCGATTCTGTTCAAGACGTAGAAAAGAAGAAACCGAAAAAGAAAACCATCAAAAAAATCAAAAAAGATGATCAGTTGGAATACATACAAAGTTTGATTGATGCTGAAATTCCACAAACGGAACTAGAAGATTATGAAAAAACGGACACCGAGCTGAAGCCAAAGACGAAAAAGAAGGTTAAAAAGGAAAAGCCACAAAACAAACCAGCGACTGAAGAAGAGCCAGTAGTTAAAGATGAAATTGAGCCCGAAACCATCGAAATCGAAGAGCAGCCTGAAGAAGTAGTGGAAACACAGGTGGAAAACTTGGAAGGTGAAGAGGTCAAACAAAGAACTAAGAAACGAGTTATAAAAAAGAAGCAAGGTGCAAAAGAAGAAGTAATTGAAATAGTTACTATAGATAAGGAAGGTGAAGAGCCGGAGACCACAATCACCGTAGTGGAAGTGGAAGAGATTGAAGAAACACCCGATGAGCAAGCACCTAGCGAGCAAAAGAAACCGAAAAAGAAGTCTGTAAAGAAAATTAAGAAGAATGACGAGGAAGAGTATATAAAACAACTTCTCGAAGCAGATATTCCCAAGACCGAACCACTTGTGGTTGAAGAACCTGAAAAGGAATTAGAAACTACAGATCAACCCGAAGAACCAACAGAATCGATTGCTGAAGTTGCCAAGCCGAAACCTAAGAAAATTATCAAACGAAGAAAAGGTGAGAAAGGCGATTGGCTAGAAATTGTCGACGCGGAAGAGGAGTCTCATGTTGTTGAAGAATTCATTGAAGAGCCAATCGAAGAGAAGCCCGAAAAACCAAAACCAAAGAAAGTCATTAAAAAGAAGAAAGGAGACAAGGGTGATTGGCTAGAAATCGTTGACAATGAAGAAGAGTTACCCACAGCTAAGGAAGCGGTTGAGGAGCCAAAAACTAAGGAGGTTGAAAAAGTAAGGCAAAAGAAAATTATAAAAAAGAAGAAGGGCGACCAAGAATGGCTTGAAATTGTTGACGCTACCGATGAAGACGAACCGCAAAATGTTGAAGTTCTTTTATTACCCGATAGTGAAATGAAAATAGAAGAAGTGGAAACACCGGAAGGCCAAGTAGTAAAGAAAACCACCAAGAAACGTGTAATTAAAAAGAAGGAAGGTCCGAAAGAAGAGGTAATAGAAGTTGTAGTTGTGGAAGAAGAAGGTAAGGAACCAGAAATGACAGTCACGTCAACGGTAATAGATGAAAGTGAGACTCCAGAAGAGGTTTCTCAGAAAAAGCCGAAGAAAAAGACCGTAAAGAAAATCAAGAAAGACGATCAAGATGATTACATTCAAAGTTTGATAAATGCCGAAATTCCTCAAACAGAACTAGAGGAATATGAAAAAACTGACATCGAACCAGTTCCAAAACCTAAGAAGAAAACAAAGAAGGAGAAGATTCCACAAGTCGAAGATCAGCCCGAAGAAGAGATTACAGTTGTTCCTGAGGAAGAAAAATACGATGAGCCTGTAGTAAAGAAAAGGGTGATCAAAAAGAAACCTAAGGAAGTCATTACTGTTGAGGTTGATGAAACAGTTGTTGAGGAAGAGCCCACAGAAGAATTCGTGGTAGAGGAACATGCAGAAAAGGTTACTGTCGTTGAAGTACCAAATGAAGAAGGAGAAACCGTAAAGAAAACTACCAAGAAACGCGTAATTAAAAAGAAAGATGGGGCGAAAGAGGAGTTCATTGAAATTGTATCAGTGCAAGAAGAAGGTAAAGAACTTGAGATAACAGTTACTGTTACCGAATCAGAACCGGAGCCACAACTTATAGCAGATTCTACAGACGAACAGACAAAACCCAAAAAGAAGAAAAAGTTAGTCAAAAAATTGAAGAAAGATGAAGAAGATGACTACATTCAACGGCTTATTGAAATGGATATTCCAAAAACTGAACTTGAGAAGTATGAAAAGGTGGATGTCGAAAAACAAGAGAAGCCAAAACAAATCGATGAGGTAGTTGAGCATGCTGAACCTGAGCAACCTGAACAGCCCGAACAACCACAAGAGCAAGATAAGCCACAGAAAACGCAAAAGAAGAAATCCGTGAAGAAATCGACACCAAAAGAAATTGAGCCGGAAGAAGTTCAAACCATTCAAACCATTCAAATCGAAGAACAGCCAGAGGAAATAGTCGAGACTGTCGTTCCGACCGTAGAAGGTGAAGAAGTCAAACAGCGAACTAAAAAGCGAACCATTAGAAAGAAACAAGGCGACAAGGAAGAAATAATAGAAATAGTGACTGTGGACAAGGATGGCGAGGAGCCTGAAACTACAATAACAGTTCTTGAAGTGCCACAACAAGAAATTGAAGAAGAAGAACCAGAACAAAAACCAGATGTGCAAAAGAAACCGAAGAAAAAATTGGTGAAAAAGATCAAAAACAATGACGAGGACGAGTACATAAGACAATTGCTAGAGGCGGAAATTCCGAAAACCGAGTTGGAACAGTTTGAAAGACCCGAATTTGGAGAGCGCAAAAAATCAATCAGACCAGATTCGGACGAAGAAAAACCAAAGAAAAAGACGAAAGTTGTAAAACCGAAGGAACCAGAAGATGAAAAGTATGAAGAACTTGAAGAACCTGTCGTCAAAAAGCGAGTTATCAAAAAGAAACCGAAAGAAATTATTCCCGTAGAAATTGAAGACTCTCCTGTCGAACCAACTGAAGAAGAAGCACCAACCGAAGAGTTCATTGTCGAAGAGCACGCAGAGAAAATCACAGTGACGGAAGTTCCCGACGATGAAGGTGAAACTGTTCAGAAAACAACGAAGAAGAGAGTTATCAAGAAGAAAGACGGTGACAAGGAACAAGTGATTGAAATAGTCAGTGTTCAAGAAGAAGGAAAAGAACCAGAAGTTACAGTAACTGTGTCTGAATTGGAACCAGTAGATGTAACGGACAAGGAAAGCAAACCCAAGAAGAAAAAGAAGTTGGTAAAGAAATTGAAAACAGGTGACGACGAGGATGACTACATACAGCGACTAATCGAAATGGAAATTCCAAAAACTGCACTGGAGGCGTATGAAAAAATTGACATCGATACTGGTAAGCCTAAAAAAGAAAGTCCAGAACTCGTTCCAATTCAAATTATCCGGAAAGATCAAAAACCTACCAAAGTCAAAGTCGTGCAAGCAGAAGACGTCCCTCAAGCAACTCGATTGAAAACAAAGAAACCGAAACAAATAGAAAAGCCAAAAGGTGAAGAGAAGTTCCCGAAATTCAATCTAAAGAGCCGAATGACAGAGGTGCATTATCCGCCAGAGCCGCTAAAGGCAACAATCACCGATTTGAACACACATAGAGACCAAGGTGAATTATCCCGTAACATGGAAGAAGCTGAAAAAATTCTGAAAATCAAGAAGAAGAAATTCAAGCACATTAAGAAACGAAAGGAAAGCCTAGAGCGTCCTGAATTGGAAACATATGAGAAATATGAAAGCAGTTCCGATGAAGCCTCTGAAAAGAAGAAATACGAAAGAGCCTCTAAAGACGTCAAGGAGGAGAAAGTTGAAACTAAGACAATCAAGTTGGGAAAGGGAAAGAAAAAACCAGAGGATGCAGAAACTTCGGAGAATGTAAAATTGAAGCCACTAAAGCCCAAGGGTGAACTTGCGGAAGAGGTCGAACTAGTTAAACCAAAACAAGGGAAACCAGTGGACGTAAAAGATGCGCAAAAGAACGAAGCCGCAAATTACGAAATTGAACCTTTCGACCAATTAGAATTTGAACCATTTGAGACTACATTAGAACAACCGGAAAGGCTTGAGGACTCACCGGAATCGGATGTGGAAAAGGAACCAAAAACTACGAAACATATCAAGAAAAAGAAACGTAAGCCAGAACCAGAAACCATACAGCATCCAATAGTTCCAGGTGTACCGAAACCCCAAGAAGAAGAGCCTGAACAGGATGTTAAATTCAGAATCGCTCAAAAGCCAAAACCTGAAGAAGAGACAGAAAGTTTGAAGCTCAAGTCGTTTGACAAACCTCAAGAAGAAGTCAGTAAACCTACTCGCGAAGGTGATAGAGACATGAGTCTGCCAAAAGCAACATCACCAATTCCATCGGATGAAGAAGAAGTAGAACCGACAAAAACCACAAAAACTAAAAAGAAAAAACCAAAACACAAAGAAGACGAAACTCCATTAGAACCCATTACAGCAGACGAAGCTCCTGAAGAAACAATTCCAGAACTTACAGATTCTGAAACACCGAAACACACACATAAAAAGCACAAAAAAGAAAAACAGCCACACAAAGACACTCCTGATTCAAGTAAGTATTTGCTGTTTTAAGACAGCTATAAAAAGTGACAAATTCTACTCAAGTATCGTTATTGAAAAACTAATCTTTGAAAAATTGTTTAGGTGAGGTACCAGAAGAAAGCGTTCCGGATGTTGAAGAAGCTGAAGAGGAACAGCCAGTTGATGAAGAAGCCCCTGCAGCTGATAAGCCAAAGAAGAAACGAATTGTGAAGAAAACCAAACGCACCACCGCTGAGGATGAATACATTCAATCTCTCTTGGACCAAGAAATTACCAAAACTGAGCTGGAAGAATTTGATAAATCTGGCTTCGAGCTAGCTCCAAAAGAGAAACCAGTCAGTGTAGTAGAAGAACTACCTCAAAAACCAGTAGAAGCAGTTGCTGTTCCCGAAACACCAAAGGAAGAAGTGAAAGAAGTTCCGAAAAAACCGAAGAAAACTGTTTCAAAGCCAGCTGAAGAAAAGGTAGAGAAACCTGCTCCCGAGTTGGTTCAACCTGAAGTGGAGGTTCCGGAAGAAGTACCAGAGGAAGAAGTGCCTGTTGAGGAAACAGTAGAAGTTCCGAAACCCAAACCTAAAAAGAAGAAACCCGTTATAGTGGAAGAATCAACCGACAAGCCAGTCGAAGAAACTCCAATTGAAGAAGAGCAACCAGAGACATCACTTGTTGAAGAAATACAACCAGAGGAGGCGAAACCTAAGAAAAAGAAAGTAATGAAGAAGACGAAACGAACTGAAGAGGATGAGTACCTGAAAAGTCTAATGGAAGCTGAAATAACAAAAACCGAATTGGAACAATTTGAAAAGCCGGAATTCGAACACACTATTAAAACGAAAGAACGTTCTGAAAGTCCTTCAGTAAGTTCCGTAGTAGAAGAACCCGAGGAAAAACCGGAACCTGTTGTGGAACAACCTAAGGAAAAGAAGAAAAAGCAAAAAACAAAGACCGTAGAAGAAGCGAAGCCGGAAGAACCTGAGGAAATTACACCAGAAGAAGTTCAACCCGAGCCAGAGGAAGTTTTCCAAGAAGATAAGCAACCAGAGGAAGAAGTAATAACGAAAAAACCTTCCAAGAAGAAGCCAAAGGTTGAAGAAACGCAAGACGAGGAACCTATTGCTGAAATGCCTGTTACAGTCGAAGAAATACAGCCAGAAGTAGTAACTATAACCGAGATTCCTAATGATGAAGGTGAAATAGTCCAACAAAAGACTAAGAGGCGGGTGGTAAGACGCAAAGAAGGAACTAAGGAAGAAATAATTGAGATTGTCACACACGAAGAAGAAGGAAAGGAACCAGAAACCGAAGTAACTGTAATCGAAGAAGCCGTTGATGAGGAGGATTCAGTATCAGAGAAATCTACCAAACAAAAGAAAAAGAGAATCGTGAAAAAGGTTAAGAAGAATGAACAAGATGAATATCTCCAAATGCTCATGGAAGCTGAGATTCCTAAGACAGAGCTTGAAAAGGTAGAAAAGATTGAATTTGAGCCTACTCTTCCCAAGGAAAAACTCAAGCCCGAAGAACAAACTCCACAGAAAGTAGAAAAGAAAGAACTGAAACCAAAAAAACCAGTTGAAGATCAAGCTGAAGAGGTTCAACCAATTAAGCTGAAACCTAAGAAGCCAAAGGCCATTCCGAAAGATGAAGTTACGGAAAAATTACCTCAATTCAAGCTGAAGAGCCGTATGACGACAGTGAACTATCCACCAGAACCTTTGAAGGCAGTAATCACGGAAATAAATGCAGTTCGCGACAATGCCGAAATATCTCGAAACGTAGAAGAAGCTGAAAAAGTGCTGAAGAAGAAAGTAAAGAAATTCAAGCAAATCAAGAAGCGCAAGGACAGCTTGGAAAGACCCGAGTTGGAAAAATACGAGAAATATGAAAGCAGCTCTGATGAATCATCTGCCGGTAAAAAGTATCAGAGACCGGACAAGGCACCAAAAGAAGAAGACATAGAGCAAAAAACACTTAAGTTGGGTAAGGGCAAAGTTAAACCGCAAGAAGAAGAAACTCCGGAAACCATAAAACTTAAGAAAATACCTGAAAAGCCAATAACTGCTGAGGAAGTAGTTGAGGTTAAACCCAAAAAACAACAGCCAGTTGAAGAAAAAGTGAAAGATGAAAAGGCGAAGGCTACGTTTGATGTTGGTAAAGTTGACGAATTCGATTTCGAGCCTATTGACGTTCCGAAAGATGAACTTGAGAAACTGGATATCCCTTCAGACGAAGAGAAAGAAAAGGAACCGAAGCAAACGAAAATCGTGAAAAAGAAAAAGCCCAAGCCGGAACCAGAAACTGTTCAGCATCCAATTGTACCGGGAGTTCCAAAAGAGAAGGAAGATGAGCCAGAGGAGGATGTCAAATTCAAGATTAAACAAAAACCAAAACCTGAAGAGGATAGCGAACAAGTTACGCTGAAGCCATTCAAAAAACCTGAAGAGCAACCAATTGAAGAGGTAGAAGCGGAGCTTGTTTTACGCAAGCAACCTGAGGTGCCCGAAGAACCCGAAACCTCTGAACTGAAACTGAAGAAGAAAAAACCAAAGAAAGTCGAACAACCAGATGAAACACCTGAAGATATTGTGCTACAAATTAAAAAACCTGAAGAGGCAGTGGAAGACATTCCGGAGGAAGAAGCTGAAGTTACTTTAAAACCCAGACAACCTGATGTGACTGAAACAGAAGAAATTAAAATCAAAAAGAAAAAACCAAAGAAAATTGAAGAAGCAGAAGCTGAAGTAAGTCTAAAGTTGACATCGGCTGTGCCTGAGGAAGAGCCAGAAATAGTGGAACAATTCACGCTTAAGCCGAAGAAAGAAAAGAAACAAGAAGATGTTGAAGTTGAGGTTTCGTTGAAGGCACGGCAAGAACAGCAAGAGGATGTCGACGTGGGAATAAAAATAAAGAAGAAAAAACAGAAGAAACCTACCGAAGAGTCAGCTGCTGCAGAATTAACTGTACAGCAACCTGAAGACGTGCCAGATGAACTTCCGGAAGAATATGTTGTAGAAGAGCCAGAAGACGAGCCAGTTAAGGAAGTTGAAGTGGAGCCTCAGGAGGAAGAAGAAATACCAAAAGAAGAGAAGGTTAAATTAAAGAAGAAAAAGTCTAAGATCACTGAAAAAACGGTTGATGAAGTAGTGGAAGAAACCGACGTAAAAATAAAGCTAAAGTCACCTGAAGAAGATGTCGAGGAAATCGTCAGCGATTTCACAATTCAACCGAAGAGAGAGAAAATCGAGGAAGATGTTGAAGTTGAAGTTACGTTGAAAGCAAAAGAGGAGCAACAGGAAGATGTTGATGTGGGGATTAAAATCAAAAAGAAGAAACCGAAGAAACCGGTCGAAGAAGTTGCAGAAGCTCAACTGACTGTTCAACAACCAGAAGAAATACCCGAAGAGATACCCGAAGAAATACCCGAAGAAGTAAAAATTGAAGAAACAGTACAACCAGAAGAGAAAGAACCGCAAGAAAAAATTAAACTAAAGAAGAAGAAACAAAAGAAGACCACTGAAGAAGTTGAAGAGTCAGTTGTCACCGTACAACAAACAGAAAAGGTTGAGGATGAAGAGATTCAAGCTGACTTTGTTCTGAAGAAACCGAAAGAAAAGCCTGAAGAGGACGTGGTCGAAGAGTTCAGTCTAAAGAAACCTCAGAAAGAAACGTCACCGGAAGAGATGTCAGAGAATATAAAACTCAAGCGGAAGAGGAAGCCAAAGATTGTTACTGAGGAAAGTGCTGAAGAAACTGTTCAGTTGCCTGAAACTTACGAGCCGACAGAAGACATTGAAGAAGAAACTGGCGAAGCTAATTTCCAGTTGCGTCGACCAAAACAAGTCGATTATGAAACTGAGGACATAGAAGTGGAAGCTTCATTCTCACAACAACAAGAAAATGAAGACGTTGCTGAAGAGTTCACCATTAAGAAAAAGGCTAAACCAAAGCCAATTCAAGTTTTTGAGGAACATGCCGACGAGTATACCGTGAAAAAATTGAAGAAAGCACGAAAACTCCGTAATGATTTACCAGAGTTCACGGATGTCCAGAATGTTACCTTCAGACCGAGAAGTACGAAAACTAAAGAAGATGTCGAACAAGAGTTCAGCATCAAATTGGATTCGTATGCCGAAGAACAAGTTTCAATGTCAGGCAAAGTGAAACTCAAGAAAACTCGCCCGTTGACTTATTCAGAAGAGGCAGGTGAAGCGCACATCAGAATCACCGAAGAATACGATGATGGTGAGGGACCAATTGTGGAAGAAATTGATGATAGTTTCAGTGAGCCCGAAGACACAATGTACGACGTTGATGAGCCCGATGAATTTTCGGACATCGAAGAGTTGCCAGAACACATCGAATTCACTCTGAAGCCTAAAAAGTCGAAACCGGCGTACAAAGTTGAAGATTTTGATGAAGAAGATGTGTCCATTGTGAACCGTCGAAAGAAACCGACAAGTGTCAACTATAACGAAGAAGATTCCTTGACACTGAAGAAACCGAAGAGGAAGCA
>JANTFA010131999.1:0-13455 GCA_026413405.1 Phytosciara flavipes | reverse complement strand
CTTCGGCTCTGTGATCCAGATGGCGGTGTTCTATTCCCGTACATACTTTCCTCGTCATCATTCGGCCGACCACCAAAACCGGAAGGGAATTTCGTTGGAGGTGAATCGTTCTCGAAACGCATATTTGATGATTTGCGGCTGTTGCGGCCTCTTGTTTTTTCGCTTTCTTTGTCCCGTTTCTCTTTAACCAATTTCTCGTATTCATTCGGCCATATAGGATCGTACTCGTCGACGACATTCCAGTCATATTCATTGAACACTTTATTGGACGGAGTTGACACGATTGTGGTGCTGTGACTCTTCGATGTCGGTTTGAAAATGTCAACATCGTCCTTTTTCGACTTCAGTGCCATGACGGGTGTCAGCATCTGTAATATATAGCTCCTTTAATATAACAAAGCATACGTAGACATAATGGCATATGGATTACCGAAGCGCGTTTTTGGGGTGCTCTTTGAACCGGTGGCTTTGCAGTCGCTTTTTTCAACGCTAATTGGGTCTGTAGCATTTGATAGGATTGTGACCAACCGTCTATTTGACCGGCGCGTTGTTTCGTATCCAAGTCGTCATAAAGATCCATGGCTGAGTAAAATGATGTCAACTTATGTTCAGAATTTCTGTAATTGATCTACGAATATGACAATAATATTAACAACAATTATGTGCTCTGGCATGAAAATATATGTCAAAACAGACTTTATGATGACAGCAGCTTGCAGTATATGTCAAACAAACGCCACCCAGAAATCCATCTCCAAATCTGCGCGACGGCGATGGCTGTCTGTTTGATTCAGAGAGATGATATCAGATGTCGTTGCGTCTGGTTCGGTCATTCAAACCGTTGGAGCCAAAATATCGTATTCTACTATTCCTTTTATAATTCTTTTTTTAGCCCCGTACGAAGTACGAAGGGGCTATGAGGATTGTTATACCACTTGTAACACTTTGAGTTGGGGCCTGAGAGTTTTTGCATATCATTTTGGCATGCTTATAGATGACGAATTTAAAATTTAAAAAATGTCCGCCTGTCCGGGGCACGATAACTTGAGTAAATCGAAAGCAATCTTGATGGGACCTTTTCTCCTCGATTTGTTATAAAAAAACAAAGGTCAAGTTCGAGGATGAGTGAAATCGGTCGAGCCGATCCAGAGATATGGCCGAAATAGTGCTGAGAAAGTGCTATTTTCGAGGTCTAGTGGAGGTTTTCTGCATATATTACCGTAGAAAGGTCGTAGATGCAAATTAAAGGTATTGAATACACCAATCCAGGAAAAAAAAGTTTGTCAAAATTGGATTTTGGGCTGGATTTTTTTTGTTTTAAAGGTGATGATGACCGGCAGGCATTCCACTAACTCACTTTTCTCACTTTTTCCAACTGTTTTCAACACCTGAAAAAGTGAGGAACTATTTGCCCAATTTTCCAACTTTTTCAACTATTTTCGAACCATTTACTCACTTTTCTCAAAATTTCTTATTAAAATACTTTGAAGAATTTTCGACAATATTGTTATTTACTGCTACGAATTGAAAATTCGAAATTTTGCCTGCTGCGCATAAGGTCATTCTCTAGTTTAATTGACAATACCTCAGTATTCTCTGGCGAACGACTATGCGAATTGACTACAACATGATTCTAAACAAGAAATTGTGTTTGTCTAAAATTCGAAACCATTTTTTCTCAAGAAAATTGTTTCATGGTGAACCTTACGGAAACGGTAGACATATTGAGATTATCTTCGGCAAATCTGTTACTTCGTTTGTTTGAAATTTTTGGTTTTGATCGATTCGAGATCTTCTACTTCATTTGTTACAACCAAAATTTTTGAAGTGAATGCTACGCTAAGTCATTATTGTAGATAACAGACTACTACGGACTTACTGCGTGAATTTAAAAAGTAATTCTGGAGAAAATATTTCATTTAATATAATCCAAGGGACAGAATTCAAAAATCTCCTTAGCCAAAAACGGTGCCTCTTCAGATAATTTTTCCTTGACTAAAACATACCCACGTAAAGTTCTAAAGTTAAAATCTTTCACATAAAAACATAATGTTGCGTCTTCATGACACAGTCCAGTTATAAAAAAATGTTAGTACGTTACAGCTTCAGTTTTCATACTAAAATGCAGCACCACCGAAAAATGGTATGACTAAATTCGTCGTGATTTCTGTACGAAGCAGCTCTGAAAGACTAACTCAGAGGATTACGAAATCAGGCATACGGAATCGTATGGGGTTCCTTCGCAACGTCTGCTACGGCTTTTCTCGTTTTAGTTTTTTATATTCTATTCCTATTAATTTTTGGCCCAACTGCACGCAAAGTGCCCGTTTTTGGAAAACTGCAAAAAAAAAGTTCCAAAATTCCACATAAATTCTTGGTTTTCTTTTAAATTCCGCAAAGTGGCGTAGGCAACGCCACCTGTTACATTTCTCTGCATTTGGATGAACTTTCTGGCCGCTGGGATTCTTTTTCAATTTCAATGATTCCAATGAGTAAACACCATAAACACGATAAACACCATAAACACCCAATTCTGACATTTCAGCCAAACAAATTTGACATTTCAGAAAAACAAAATTGATACGCAGCCGAAGATCAACTTCAACAACAGTGTAAAATTTACCAGGTTTGCTCTGCAATTAATGGCATTAATGCCATCAGTATAATCATTCAGGTATTAATGCGAGTATTCGACGTCATATGTTACAGTTTTTCTCAATAGTTTTGCTGTACTTAATGACATCGATTCCGTTCCTGTTGGTTAACATTACTTCTCAATTCGACACCGATTTCATCTGTGGCCATATTATACAGATAATCAAATCCTTTTGTAATAACGTCTTGATTTAAGATATTTGACCTTCGCAATATGCAATACACTTTCTAGGTGTTCGTAATTAATTTTGAAGCGACCGTCTGAACCAACAATGAAAACTGAAGAAGAACTTCTTAGTTTATGTGAAACAACAAATGGAACCGAATTGATTCGACATTTAATCACCGTGCTGGAAAGCCCACATATTTTAGTTGTACGAAATTTTTTGAAAATCGAAAACGTCGTCAAGGTGAGTCGCATATTTGTCATATATTTGCCAATATCGGGGACTCGTTCGCGTCTAGCACTCGTCGAATTTCTATAATAATCATAGTATCACAGTAAAGGGTTTCCACCACTGTTTCAATCTGATGATATGATTTTATAAAGCACCAAATAGATGCTTTGCACTTAATAGTGCTGTGCAAAAATACCACATCTCATCAGGCCATGGCGACAGTGCTTTTCTCGCCTTCCGGTGAACCCTTGTTAAACCCATTTTTTCGAAAGTCTGTAATGCTATCCGAAACAGTACTAAAACGTGGTAATTAGTAGTCTAGCAGCATTCACGTGCCGATCAAGTTGTTACTAGGTTTCAAAAAGAGTCCTAATTTGTCCTACTTGTACTTTATTTTGAATATCCTAAAAGGCGGGATATAAGATTCACGACAATGAGTATTTCTTTGCGAGCCACCGCGAAATTTTCCTTATAATTCTCGGATTGGATACCGGAAAGTTTCGACTTGAAAAAAAGACTATTTAAGTGCCTGAGATTTCTTTCAATGAGACTAAAGGAAGTGATCAATCTTCGACTCAAATAGAGAATTAATAAAAACTAAAAACCGTGAGTGGTTTCCGAAAACCTTACTCGAAGTCAATACCGTCCACTGTTAATATTTGACCATCCATCCATCTCTTAAGCGTATCTCGTTCAGATGGGGTTTTACAACATAGTCGTTCGTCTGTCCCAAACAGTATTGCTGAATTACAGTGACCAACGGAGAAAATTAACTGAAGTTGGATTTAAGAACGTTTCGTTTTGTAGGGGAAATAATGACAAGAAACCAATGAGAATTGTCTAACTTTATCCTAATTTTTCGAAGAAATTGTCAGGAATGTCTTGATGGGGACAGGTGAAAAACTAGAGGGAGTCCTGGACTTTCTCTTTCATAATTCCATGCTCATTTCTTACTATTTACAGCAAAAATTTCATGCCTCTACCCTACATTAAATTTCAGCTAAAAGCAACCGAACATCGTCTATACGTCAATACGTTGGAAATGTTTTGCATGACGTCATTTCGCTCGTACATTGAATCTACGAAAACATTGTGTGCCTTAAATTGTCGAATGGAACACAAATTGAAATTATGGGGCAGTGCTCATTTATGAATATAACTTCCACAACATGCATTCAAATCAATTGATGTTATGCACCATTATGGGGCCGGTTATGGTGCATAAAATGAAATTTCAAACTATTGCTGGTAAGTCGACTGGTCGGCGGTATACGACGTCAAAAATGGACCATTTTTCTGAAAGTCCGGAGATCCTTAGACAGAGCTGGCCATGGATGAAACATATGTTGTGATGTAGTGTGGTCCCCGATGTATAAAACATAACTACCAATAGTCATCGGCAGCCCTGTTCAATAATTTCATCCAGATTTTTCCGACATGTGTTTTTTTTAATACCCTCGGCGAACTTTAACAATTCTTATACCTCAGCTGTAGACGTAATTCAATTCAATACTCTACTCAGGTTTTAGCCTGAGGTCTAAGAGCTCTCCAATGATACCATACATGCCATGTTTGACCCGCAACAAGTACTTTGTCCAGATTTGTCTTTATTCAAAGTTGATTGATATCATTTTACATGGTACTTTTGATTAGAGAATTTTTACGCCGATGACACTCTACTCGCAAATCTAGAGCCATATATGACAACTGACAACGCATGACAATTGGATGTACGTTACGTTCGTGAATATTGCACCTATTATGCCGGTTTCGTTGAAAGAAAAACAATCGTATCCAAATTATTTGTCGACGATTTCTCGACAGATTGTTTTTCTTATCATCAAATATTTGAAGATTGTTTTTATGCGAATTATTTCAACAGATTGGCTGATTTTGCTAGGAATTGTTTTTTCGAAGGGGAAATCAGGAAATCATAGCAAATCAAGGAAATCAGGAAATCAGTAAATCATCAACATTTTTTTTTACTTACAATAGTCTTAATGGAACATGAAAACATATCATCTAACTCAGAAAATCCGCATGACGCAATCAAACTTCAATAAATGGGAATTTTTCTAACTAAAACCTCACTTAAAAAGAATTGGTAAATCAATAACTCCGATTTCGATAGAGCTTTCGACTAATCTAGCCTATTTCGAGGCTACATAACAATTTGTTAGATGTGGGTTTCATTGGAATACATATTTTGAGCTTATTGAATGACTTTGAAAATTTTTTTTTTGATTTGTTGATTTGCTGATTTCTTGTCTGGAGAAGTGAGTACCCCCTCGGTTTTTTTATGAAACGAAAAAATAAATTTGTCTTAATCCGAGATTGGTTTTCTTTCAAATTACGGCAGTATCGTGCGCTGAAAATAACAGTAGTTTCTCAAATCGTCCGGAGATTTTTATTTTAAAAATTGATGTAACGAATTCGGATGTTCGAACTATCGAAAAAAAATTATGTTTGTGATTCCTCTGTATGAATACCTTTTATATAACAAGTTTATTTTAATTTTTTTTCATGTAGGTTTAGCCGGGACAACATTTGCCCAAAATGTAACATCTTTCGTTAAAATGGTATGGTTTTTCGTCAGACGATATAAACCGGAGTCATGACGCTAAATATACAGGGTAACGAGGACTATGCCTAATTATTTTGGAATCAATAAATGCAATCTCGAAATATTCCAGAATTTTCTATTAATTTCAAAAATTAGTTCAGTTGAGGGATTCACTCCTTTCTTTTTACAAGTAATTTCGCGTTAAGATAATTCTTAGCAATTAATTCCCAAATAACAGGTTCTTGTTCGAACGATCAGTAAAAGACACAATTAAATAAAGTTTTTACATTATAAAAAGTTTGAGTTTTATTGGATATCCAGCGAAACATTATTTTTGTTTGTGATACCGTGACGATCGTTGTCAATATTATACGATTCTTCGATTATTTTGGAGCACTGTTCACAATAATCGGCACGTCAACGGATAATAATGAAAGCAGCTCATTTTCATAATCTGTGTTTGTATTATTGGACTAATTCCCGAAATTTTTTTCAATAAAAATACTGAAAAGTCAAATCCAGTTTATGATTATCAGTCTAAGGAAATAAGTAATCCACCAAGCGTCTGTTGTAGAGGTGTGCGCTGGCTTTAGCCGCGCCGACAGATGCCGAAAATTTCAGTAAAAACTCAGCCGCCACCACCCGGAAATTTTAAATTGTGTAGTCGATCGCGCCGCCGCACACTGTGTAATTTGTAGTGATTTGTGGCGCGATTCCATCCCGCGAAACAAATAATTGCAAATTCCTCAACTTTAGGATTACGGATGGTATCATTAATGCGCATGTGCAAAAAATCAATTGAGCTACTTATTCATTTCTCACAAATTTAACTAAATCCTTGGAATTTTCCAAATCTGTCATGATTGGATAGAAGCATTCATAGCACAACGCACTCACTTGAAAAATTATCTTTCAGTCTGTGACTTTAAATTTGAGAGTGAAATCAGCCAAGCTTAGCTAGATATAACAAAATTAAGAATCTAGTTTCCCTGTCGCTCCGAGGCGAAGCCTGCCGTGGCCAATGAAGACAGAAAAACTCTACTATTTTGCTTAAAGTAAAAAGCGGTATGTAAGAAGAAGAACATGAGAAAAGTACGGGAAGCAATTACAACCTTTCTATGTTTAGAATTTCGTATTTTTAAGTTTTCTCTTCTTGCTTTTTGGTACCATTTTTGTTTTCTTTTTAATATTGAAATGAACTCTATCAAAAAAAAATTCGAAATCCAAACTGAAATATAGATTCCGTCTTTCCGTTTATCTAAGCATTTTAGAGCGGTTCTAGCCTTTGGCTTGTTGGTTCGTGAATTCAATAAAACTTGCCTGTTGGGTCGTTTTTTCACATTTTACACATATGACATAGATTGAATATTTCGGAAACTTGAAACACCGATTTTTGCGCCGAATTTGACGAACGCCGCCGCCGAATTTCGAGAAAAAGGCTCTGCCGATTCAAGCCGCCGCCGGTAGTTTAAAGAAATGTTACAGCCGCCGCCGGAAAATATTGACCGGCGCACACCTTTAGTGTAAATTAACAAAGACGTGAACATTAAGTAGGGTCCGCATTTAATCGTACCACTCACATACGAGTTTGAAGACACGTTCCTTAATCATGAGAAAGTTATCATTTTCTTGTGTGAAATCGCATTGCGAGGTTTCGATAGAGGCAGGCCCGCACACCTCTACTCTGCAAAGAGCATAATAAAAATGTATGGCAAACCAAAATCATCAACCTCTTAGAATCCTAAAAATTTACAAAACTCTATTGAGAATTTCCTGCAGTTTTCCACACAGAAAGTGCGCCTAGTTTCAGTGGATGTACCTCATAGTGAACGTATAAATGGAACAGCATAAAATTTCTATCTAAAATGACCGGTGTCGCCACCATCTCTCTTATGGAAAAAATAACGTCACTATAAAAAATTTCATAGTTACCAATCATTATAGATACAAATTTTTCGATAATTTTGAATGGAAATTTTGCATACGGCGGTATCCTCTAATATATGTTCCCTGCCCCAAATTAAAAATTCCTTAGTTCTAAAGGTGAAAAGTTATATGGATCACGTAAAAAAATCGAACTTTCTGCAATTGCAGTCCTTGCCCTCGGTGCGCACAGCAACTCCCACACACGGTAGAATATTTTTTACTTCAGTCCCTTGTGATCCAAATAGCTTTTGTGCGCAAGTTAGATGTCAATCCTGTTACAATTCTGAATGAAAAGCGTTGAATTCTTTCAGACTTCGGCTGAGAAAATATATATTTAACATATACTTCAAGCATTCTTCTTTCATCTTACTATGATTTCTAATGATCAAATCAAATATTACAAAGTTTATTTGACTAAATCAAATCAATTCTTATTAACTTGTCTCTACAAATTAGAAGTTTCATTCGACATACTATCGTAACAGGAGTGTGTTATAGTCATACTAAGATATACCTAACACGAGAGAGTGTCAATTATAATAAATCGCTTCCTTTTCCTTCAGATATGAAAACGGATGTGATTCATTCAATGTTAAGGAAATCAATGCCACTTATGATATAACTTTGATTGATAAAATGTAGGATGACACCAAAAATGCTATATTTGATAGACCCGCACGATGAGAAGAGTACGACTATATAAGTCCATCAAAGGTGTATATCTTGAAACTACACCGCAGCGCTACATCTTTAATCCAAACGAAACTACACTTCAAATTTTTTGGAATTCAATTGTTCTTCTTTTGTTCTTATATCAGATTGTACCATCAGTGTTAGTGTTGATACAGCTTCGTTGAACATCTCCAAACAAACTACGAATTTGGTAAAGAATTTGGTCGGTGCTGAAATTGTTCTTTCCTTTCTGGTACCTAACGTCATACTAAGTTTTTATTTCTGCTAGACGTACAAATAGATAGTTGATAGAATGAAATGAAATAGTGTCACCTAGAGAGTTTAGGAACCTTAGCTACAATTTTATGTGCTTTGAAGTACACGAAGCCTCTGTCTCAAGGTTTGTCTTGAACCAAAAAAATATGCTCACCACTAGTAAAGCCTTACATATATAAGGAAGGCCGAATTAAGTATCCCATGGTCTTATGACCAGGATAGAAAAATTTCGAAATAAGGTGTGTAATAAATCCAGATTTTCCAGCGCCCAATTTTTTCAGAGCTCGTATATGTAATATTCCAATGATACAAAATTTTGTTTTACCTGGAAAATTATTTTAAACCAGGGGCGGTATCACCTAATATGTGAAAAACAGAAAGAGGAAAAAACAAACAGAGCACTGCTCTTCCCTTTCCCATGGCTCGCGTGAAGCGAGATTCGCCACGTATAGAAATAATGGCGCTACGTTAGTGTAAGCACCGTGACTCAAGTCCTTTACTGAAAAATTTTTTTAAGACGGTCTTCTGCTATACATAGACATGTGCGCCGATCAAAAATGTCGGCGGCGGCGGCATGGAAATTATGTTTTTCCAGGTATCCAAGTGAAAGTTTCTAAAAAGCAGTACCTTTTAAGCGCGAAACCTTAATGAAATTCTACTTCGAATTATAAAAGTGATATCTTTATTTTTGGCCCAAACATTCAACAAATTGATTTTTCACTGTGAGCATTCTTGTGCAAGTGAAGAAAAATGTTCTAGACGTCAAAATCTATATTTTTCTTTATTTGCACAAAAAGTGAAAATAAGATTTTAAATGTGCCGAATCTGACATTTCGCAAAGGTACAAGTTTTGAATTTCCTATTAGCGCGACAAAGACTTCCCTTCAATAAAAGCTACCGGACGTACTATACAAAAATTACAACAATCTCGGAAAATTGGGCGGCGCACATGTCTAGCTATACATAGCCTCACAGTTCGATTTAATGACAATTCATAAACTTATTTAAACTGAAATATGTGAAAATTCTAGAAAAGCAAATCGTGGCTTACTCCGTACAAAGCAATAGGACATTTTAGAAAAAGAATACTCAGGATCCGGGTTGCCGTCTCTGAGAATTATGTTGTGTCAAAATTCGTATGATAAAAGTGAAACATAAAATTTATAGCAACAACAGACCTGAGCTCCAGTTTTCTTATGCTAAAACCGTCTATTGCCTTGAACGAAGTAAGCCACGTTTTGCTTTTTTGGAATTTTCACTTCTTTCAGTGTTAGTAAGTGATTAAATCGAATGTGAGGCTATATGTAACAGAAGACCACCTTAAAATTGTCACGATAGAACTGTTTAATTTCTTAGGAAATTTTTGATCTTTTTAAAATCAGCCAGAAATCAGTAATTTATAGAAGAGATTGTGAGGATTGTGTTGTCCATTAAGTTTGGGATTCGAGGTAATAATTCTAGAATTTCTCAACTTCCATCAGCTTTTTTGGTGTTTTCGTGTAATTTCCGATATAGCCGATGTGCTCCAGTGATAATTCCTTGAATTTGGGTTTCGACAATATTCTTGAATTCATCGCTCGCATGCAAGTCTTCATATTTTATTTTGATGAATTAAGTGATTTCAAGACTTAAGTTGTTCTACAACATACGTAACAAATGCCTAAATTTTTTTATAAACGGAATTCAAGTTTCAATTTCAAATATTTTCCGCAAGAATAATTCACAGCACATTTTTCATTATTATGTTTCGTAAAGTTGACAACTATGATTCAAATGGACATCGCATACATCCACTAGTCATTATTGCCAACTTTACGAAAATGAAATCTTACAGAAAACTGACAAGGTGCGACCGATGTGCGATTCTTCAGTCACAGCAAATTTCAATTACCGAATTTTAATTTTTCTAAAATTAATTATTTCGTGTAATGGCTTTTCACACTCGGATTCCGGTTTTATAGATCATGATCCATCATATAAAAAACAAAAAATATTTTGATGCGAGAGATCAATTTCTCAACTTACATCAGGTTTTCCAACCGGGCTATTTCCGAAAGAACAAATATCGATTTGGTAGACGCATTCTGCGCATTGACACAATTAAATTCAGCGATAAAACTTTACACTCAGTGAGGTGAGAAACTTCCGCCGCCTTTTTTGAGAAAACCTTTGTATGCCACTCAGTTGCATAAATTGTTATTTTCATTCTTTTGATAGAATTTTGAGAAACTTCCTTCCTATCAGTCACAAAAAGATCGATAATGTTATATCATTTTAATTATTGAAATTATTTTTTCGTTCAATATTACAACCTCTTTCTGCAGACATAAACTTCACAGCATCTTATACACAATTTATTTCTCAATAATTTTGAATTTTCGATATTTTTACCTTAAAATTTAATTATATTTTTAGCAGTATACGACCTCATGTTCAACATTCCGTTTCATGTGATGCACATTTACATAAACATTTTGTATATGCATTTTCATGAGAGAAAGGTATATTTACAATTCACAATTCCAGTATTATATCTATAAGAGTCACAAGAGCTTGCATTGAATGGAAATTCTACTGCAACTTTCTCAAACAAAAACTTTTTATTCAAAAAGAAAACTTTTTCCTTGTTGATGTCACAACTTAAATTTATGCTGCATTCTCCTTAATGCCCAAAGCTTCTGCATGCTTCCTAGCTTTCAGTCGTAAATCTGCAATGCTGGAATTTTTATTATGAGCTGCTGCAAGTGCCGCCAGATTGAGTGGATACTGTGGTATGGAGAAAAGTCCAACACCACAATTACTGTTGGAAATCGCTGCTGCGTACTAAAATATTTGAGAAAAACACATCAGAATAGAGCAATATTCACGATTCATAGGATTCTCAAAATTTCGCAATAAGCATAGCACTTGCTACTAGTATGAACACTTATTTGGAACGTCAAAAAGGTTACGAATTCTTAAAAGTGAAAAGTTTAAGTTTGCATGTGTTGTGAGGCTTTACGGTTTTCACTCACACAATACCATCATGATTCCTGTCTTTTCGAAAGAAACGCAAATACTATTATTTTGATTAAATAAGCCTCCGAATTTTTCTTATGTTCATGTTCATACTGGTAAGCAGTGCTATGCATCGGCATTTTGACCGCAAGTCTGTGTATCTATGAGCCTCTCAGATTTTCTTTGCTATAAATCAATTGAAATGAAAAATTTTATCAAATAAGATGATAGCAAAGAATCGTAAATCTCAAAACCTCACTGACATTTTGTTTGGCCAAGAAAGTCTTCAAATCGATTCGCGGTAAAAAAAATCGATTTGACCAAAAAACATTTCGGCTCTAAGATCTGGGATACATTTTCTTCAAGACACCGTAAAATCTTCTATCAATTCCGGCAATTTAAAAATCAATAAGCACCCTACTAAGTGATGAAATTTGAAAGTTTTAAGGACACGTCATAAGCGTGTAGTAACGATACGCTTCCTTGAAATTTTTCATTATTCAATGATATGAAACGTATACCGCTTCACCTTGTTGAGGCAAGCCTACAACCGACGTACTAAAAATTACGAAACCCTACTTCAGTTACTCTCATAAGATTATGGTCAACCCGTCACGGTAATACATACATCTAACCGGCGAAGAAACGCAACCCAACAAACATAAAATATCATAAAAAGAGATTCTCTCTAATTGTACCTGATGAGCAGCTGAAATCAAAGCTGGATCAAATGCTGAAAATGATGCTGACGAAAAATGCTGTGACGACGATGATGACGACGATGTTGTGCCAACCGCTGTGCTACGCATCGACGGTAAATTAACGTACGGTGCCACACGGCACGGTTCTAACGGTGTTGAAACTGGTGGACTGTGGTTGGAGAGAAGGATACCTGTGTGACATAAATAAAAGTGAAACTATAAATCAATACGACCAAGAAGAAGAAGAAGAAGAGGAACAACAAACGTGTCAGGCATTGTCCCATCGACCAAGTATATACATTTGAACAATAAAAAAGTCGCGCTTAGATTTTTGATATGAAGAGGGTTGAAACTGAAATTGTTAACTAATGGTTCCCTAGGGGAATTAAAACATTATTTGATTGTTTTTAAACAGAGAGTATATCCATGTCCTGAACCATAATGTGAGTAAATCTTGTTTTGTTGCAAAGAAAAAGTATAAAAAATAAATTATTTTATATTTATGCTCCTGTTATTGAATTAAATTTGAGATTTTTTTTGTTTTTGTTTTATTACTTCGTAAAAGGGAAATGGGGTGGAATTTATGTGATAATTTTTTTCTTCTCTTCTACTCAGCAACGTCTTACACGTCTTTTTCCTTGTTTCTTTTTTCTTTTCGTTCAATATAATTAAATTTTAAATGTTTTACGGGCACCTTTGAACACACTATACTACGCTATAGAAATACATGTATGCACAGCGTCTCAGCCAGCGCATCACCATAGGAATTTATTACAGGAGGGATTATTTTCTGTTTTTATTTCTAGAAAATTACTCATAAATTAAGTGCTTGAGGTGCAATTTGTCAAACAACAGAGAATATTACGTTAAAGGGGTATTTAAATATTGTTTGATGATGAATGATCCAGTGTCGGTAGTGGAAGAAAGATGAAAAATGGTTCATAGAGACAATTCACATCTTGATTACATCTTCTCGCAATTTTCAGATTTTTTCAATTTCAAGCTACTACTGGTCCTGTTACAGATGGCTGATAAATCTATTCTCAGTCTCTCTAAATCTCCTGCTGTTTTGGTTTTATATATTGCGGAATCAAAAAATTGAAGTAAAAGACTTGAAGACTGATATCAAGAAAAATCTTTGATCAAAGGAAGTAATAGACCATAACAAGCTGCTTCTCCATAAACATAATAAAAAAGAGCATTCCCAATTTTTTCCTGTTTTCGCACCCTCGGAACTGTGCTTAAAACGTTTCAAAAGTGAAAGATT
>JANTFA010131888.1:0-13457 GCA_026413405.1 Phytosciara flavipes | reverse complement strand
CCAACCGCCTCTTCGGTACTACCTACAGCCACTTTTCCAAAAATATTGAAATAGACAAATCGTAGAAACATATCGATATCTCGATAACTCGATATCTCGTATCAAGATGAGTAAACGTACCTCGGGCTACAGCCCTCGGATACTTTTACTCATCTGGATACGAGATACCTCGTTACCTCTCTGATATAGTAATCTACTATTACTCGCTTCACCACTGGGAAATGATTCATTTCCTGATGACATTTGTGGTAATTTTCATTTCCTAGGGGCTTTGCATAACCACTGGTTGGGAGATTTTTATTTTGACTTGCGCCACTCTTGTCAAAATCGAAATCTCCAAATCAATGTGTAATCTACTATTACTCAACAGAGGAATCAAAAACAAGACATTACTTTTCACAACGCATGCTAAAGAGCCTTCCTCAACAAAGAAGAGGACAAAACGTACGATAAGTCTTAATCAAATTTCAATCGAAATCAATATTTAACGGGCCAAGTATCCTGCTTATATTGGTAATCGCATCGACAAGGGGGTATTTCGAGATTTGAAAATCGGGGCAGGTATTTGGTCTCAACAAATACTCTGTTCATAGACTACAAGCCATAAATTCTTAGATGTAAATTCATGCACACCTGCCGAAAGTTAATGATGAGCAAGGTAGTCGAGACAACAAAAATGATATAAAATTTGAAACAAAAAAATTCTTTTATTTTCTCACTAAAATTAGTAAAATGTTTTCATGTAAATTTTGAGTATCATCAAACATCTTGATACTCTACAAAGGTGCTCATTTTATCGACTAGATATTCGCCGTACTTGACCGGCTCAACACTACCTTGCGCATCTTTGTTAGACTTTATCTCTAGTGGTTCGATAAACGAATCAACGTTGGGCTCGAAGAAGAACGGAACTGAATAGCGATCGTCGTTCACCGCACGAACCCTGTGCTGAGTTGCAATCAGTCGGCCACCCGTCCACCGCGACATCAGATCACCAAGGTTGACCACGTACGACTCGTGCACATACGGGGCCGGCACCCACTCGCCGTTCGAGTTGAGCACTTCAAGACCACCGATCTTGTCCTGGTAGAGAATGGTCACGATGCCCGAGTCGGTGTGGGCCGCACAGCACAGAGGATTTGACTGTCCCTCCTTTACGGGATAGTGCAAGAAACGTAAGGTAGATATGCTTTTGTCGAAGAAGGGCCGGAAGTGGTTCGGTTCCAGTCCATACCCGATTGCCAACAGTCGCATAAATCTGTTATTTATGAGAAATTAAAATTGATAACATAATGCTCGCTAATTTACTCTTTCTAGTTTTAATTGAATCAAAGACTGATTATAATAACTCATCTAGATCGAACAAATTGTCGAATGTAAGATTGCTAATTATTTATATTGACAAGTAAAGATGAAATGATTGCATACTCACTTGTCACCTAATGCCAAACACTGATTGTAGTAGTTCTTCATCCGTGACTTGAGCTCTTCAATACCGGTTGGCCAAACATTGTTCTCAAGCAGGTCAAACTTCTTACCCTGCTCTTTGGTTATGTCACCTTCTAGTGAGCCTAGTTCAAATCCCTCTTTAAACGAGTCATCACCATGCTGAATGGGAAAGTAACCGCGGTAGGTATTGGGGTTGGTCGGCACGAAGCTCTTCTTGGCCACACTCATCTTGGTAGCCAAGTCCAGATCGAAGAAGTCACGTGCCATCCGTTCAATGTCCCAGGGTTTGTGGGTCACTCCGTGATTGATGATGTAGGCAAAGCCCACTGTCTCGAAAACATTCCGCACTCGAGTGGCCAGAGCTGTTACGTCGGGTGTAATCCGATCGGACGGGTGCCCAGAGATGGGGCCTAGGTCGAGGATTGGCAGCTCCTTGAAGTGTGTGGTCATTGCACTTTATTTTCCGACTGATACTAAATCGTAATTATTTTTTTGCTAATTGTAAACAAGGTGGCCAACTTTCAATGATTATCTTATCAAAGTTGGTATTATCACCGAACTAGATGATATTCTGTTTGTTTATGACCTATATTGCAAGTTTATTATCTTGATGACATTATCTTGCAGAAAACTTTCGATGTTACCTGCGAAGTTTACCTTGATACACTTGGCGATGTTTAGATTCCTGAATCAGACGTATAGTTCAGAAAGTATGTAACTCGAAAAAAGGAATTTTGTAGACCTGCCATACCTAAAAAACCATAACAAAACCGTTTAACCTACCACTCTATGTCCTTCTTTTACGCAGCAAGAAAAGAAAAACAAAAGGAGAAACAAAGAAATCAAACGTTTATGTCTGAAATCTTGTTGTAATCTTTAGTAAGCAGAGATAGCAGAAATTGTTCGAATATTTCAAAGTGATTGCTACAGAGATGCAATTGCTATTCTAATGCTCCACAATTTGCAAAATTTTTGACTTGATAAATCTAACTATCTTCCAGTTTCACATATCGCGCGAGGCTACGAGATGTCTGTTTGCATTCTCAAAATTTCGATATTTTGTATCGACTGTTTCACCCCTAAGAAATAACAGAATGAAGAAACATCCGATTAACATCCCTTCACTGTCCGGTTTCCGGTATTCTCTGTTTATCTTCTCTCATGGCAGATAGCGTGTATGCACCTCTGACCAAAACGTTTATTATGACAATTTAAAATTGCAGCGCGCTACATCACTTCCAAATCGTCAAAATAAATATTTTTGACAGGTGTATAATCTACTATTACGTAAATTGAACCAATTCAACGTTATTTTACCTATCTCTGAAAGTCAATGTTTGGTAAATTGGGTTGCAAGTTCGTATAAATTAATTGCTTTACTTTACCGATAACGAAGTATATTAATAAAGCAGCTGTGATGATGAGTACGTTTGAAACTGATAGGTTTTGTAAGGTATTCGGGCTATAGTGTTTTTGGCATATATTTTTTGGCTGTATGTGTCACGGGTAGAGGTGTGCGCCGACATTCCGCCGATTCGAATTTTCGTCAATTTGCGCAGTACATCGAAAAATTTAACGATTTTTGTATAGAAAAATACGCCTCCGATCACTTTTTCGCCCCATTTTAACGTTTCCACGTCGCGCCGATGACAAAAAAATGACCGGCGCACACCTCTAGTCACGGGAAGCCTTACAAAGCAATACTCGAAAGTCGACAGCGCTTCTATATTTCTGCATACGATCTATTTGGGAAGCACTACCACAAATTTGTTTAGGAATTCAGCTGTGTGTAGTGGATACCTGTCTTTCTACTTGGTTCTCGATTTCTGATTGACAGTTAATGTTTCCTATCTAATGAAGATCTCGTCGCTCATTTCCGACGCACGAAAGCGTAGAGTTACAATCGAGAGGTGGCATGGTGGCGCTGTCATTATACAAACGTGTCAGGTTTTCCATATATTTTTGTGGTTTCCTTTGATCGACAGCGCCATCATGCCATCATTCCCAACTTATAATGAAAGAAACTTGCGAATTCAATTCCCTCCGAACTCGCCTCCGGCTCGAACCAACACGATCGTTCTGAAAACCTATCATTAGGTCCTGTTTTAGGTATGCTTCCAAAAGCCGTCGAAATTTCTGGATGATTTGATAACAACAGATGATGACTACAGATGATGCTTGACCGACACGTTTAAGTGTCACAATTACTAGCCAAAATCGAGGGAAAGGAACAAAAGAAGAAGAAACTTACGCGCTGAACACTTTAAATTCTCAGATATTTTATTGTTTGAAATAAAACATAAATTCCATTTAGCAAAATTCATTAGAATCAATGAAAAAAATTTGAATTGACACATTCAGTGCGAATTCTTTAGTTTCGCTTCCAACATTTCTCTGATCATCTGAAGCGAATCAGGCGTCTCGACGAACACCTGGTAATAATGTTGAACGATCAGTTGAACATATTGGTCACTTCCATGAACGTATCGGGCCAATGGTATTGCCAAACAATCTTTCGGATCAAGTAGACCAGGCCAAAAGGATTTATATCCGTCGTCAACAATCCTAAACAGCTGCTTTATCTGCTGGGCCAATGTTTTGATCAACCGTTTCTGATTGCCACTCTTGAAAATGTCTTTTCTTTTTAACACAATTGTGGTCACGACAGCTTCTTTGCGAATACGATCAACTAGTTCTGGAGGAAGCGGAAGTAAATCGTACATAAGAAGTGAATTTTGCAGAGTTCTAACGTCCCTTAGAATTTTCATCTTGATCAGTATCATTGCTATGCAAAATTCTATGTTCGCTTTACATAGTCCGAACATATGATTTGGTTCAAAAACATCAGCGTCTTTAACATCAAGAAATGGTGAATCCACTTTGAGAAAATCGAAATGATACGAGTCTGTAATTGCATACCATTTCATAAAGTCGTAGCATCCTTGTTCTTTTCCCAGTCGCAGGAATATTGCTGGAACGACAAATCGAAGCCCCAAATGATCGAGACGACACAATCGGAGCATGTCCATCAAATGATCGAAAGCATCTTTGACAGCATCGTAGGTATTGATTTTCACCAAATTATGGACATGGAAACGTCTTGCTAGCATGTAGCCCTGCGTTTCGAAGATTTCAAAAAAATTTCCGATTCCCGTTTCGAACACATTCTCTGGTGGTGCTGCACGCAGTTCTCGTTCGGCCTTTTCGAATTTGTTTCTTGATTTTTTTATCGCATTGCACGCCAGTTTATGATTGTTTCGGTCAGCTATCTGATGATCAATACAACAATATAACACAACCATACAGCCTTGACATCGAAGAAGTTTTTCCGATGTCTGGCAAATCGGGCAAATTGATCTCAGGACACTCATCACGCTACGTAAAATGCTGTTTGACTGTTGCTTTTCTTCTAAAGTTGTTAGCACTTTTTCACCAAGTGTCACATGTGCCCTTCTCCTTGCATTATATTTTTATTGCATTGGCACCTATAATTGGCTAATTACAACACAGAAAATAGGTCTAAAATCTAGACATTTGTGAGTAGGTATCGTAGCAGACGCTATCGTAGCATACGATTTCATATGGCTATATTGTGTACGACTTCCTAGTGCGTCCGTAGTCATATACTACGCCCTTAACTCTAATGAATCCGTAGCCCTTCTAAATTCGAAACCTTATTGCATCCATTTTTTCAGAAAGTTTGAACGTGCACATAGCGCAATTGCGAAAGCCCGTACGAAGTGCCTTTCATATAAAACAAATCAAACACTCGGGGAACACTTGTAGCTAGCTTTCAGAAATCGATGAAGTATTACTCAAGTTAAGGTTTACCCTTACCGTCCGCTCCTATTTCGGAGAGTTACGAACAGCGTATCAAACGTAATAGCCCTCTGCACCTAGTACGGGGCCAAATATTCAATTGTACATCAATTATAGTCCATACAGTTTTGGGTTTCTCGACGGGTTTTTCTTTGTATTTGTCGAGATAAGTGTATTATCTGTCTAATCAAGTAAATAAGTTATCAAACATTCGTGTCTGTGTTTTAAATTTTGACTATCATAATCGAGTCTATACCATTCAGTAATAGTGTGTCTTTAAGTGTCTAATAGAAAAACTTTTCTTTTTCTCCGATCTTTCATACTAAAAAATGTCATCGATTTGGGAGTCAAACGAGGACATTCAACGGTTTCAAGAATATCTACGCATACCAACTGTTCAGCCTAACGTAGACTATGGTACAGACCTTGTATACAATAAGTCAACACTGACCTGTTACACTAACTTCGATAAAATACCTTTCTGTCGTTCCAAGATGACTGTGTCACTTTTCTGAAACGTCAAGCCGACGAATTGGGTCTACCAGTCGAGATTTTTTATCCTGCTTATCCGACAAAACCAGTTGTAATATTGACATGGCAAGGAACCGACCCGACTCTACAATCGATCCTCTTAAATTCCCATATGGATGTCGTTCCTGTTGATCGCGAACATTGGACGCATGAGCCATTTGAAGCAAAAATTGACAGCAAAGGTCGAATTTTTGCTCGTGGTACACAAGATATGAAGTCTGTCGGAATGCAGTATTTGCGTGCGATCAAAGCGTTGAAAAAGAAAGGAGTGCAATTGAAACGAACCGTTCATGTGATGTATGTACCAGGTTGGTAGTAATCAATAGCCATTCTTCGTATCATTTAAATGAATCATATAATTCGTATAGACGAGGAGATTGGTGGAGAAAATGGAACGCGTGCTTTTGTTAGGACTGACGCATTCAAACGATTGAATGTAGGTTTTGCCTTAGATGAAGGAATTGCCACTCCAGATGAAACATTCTCCGTGTTTTATGCTGAGCGAAGCGAATGGCGTCCACGTTTCAATTGTCATGGAACAACTGGTCACGGTGCATTGTTGCATGAAAAGACGGCTGGTGAAAAAATTCGTTTTATTATCGATCGCTTCATGGACTATCGGTCTGAGCAAGTGAAAATTTTGAAAGATAATCCGGCTTTGAGTGTGGGTGACGTTACTTCAGTGAATCTAACGATTTTACAAGGTGGCGTTCAAGTTAATGTTGTTCCAACGGTTCTTTCAGTCAATTTCGATGTCCGGCTATCGATAAATGTCGATCATGATGAATTTGAGAAAATGGTAGCGTGACAGTCTGATTGAAATGCATTCACCTTGTAAAATAAAATTACCAATTCAGTTACGCGAGTGGTGCGAGGAGGCTGGAGGCGATGTTGATCTGACTTTTGAAGCAAAAAGACCGAAAGTGCCTGCCACTTGCATTGATGACACAAATCCATATTGGACAGCCATATACGAAACTTTGGTCGATGATTTGTGACTATACTTCCGGTTTAAGCAAAGGATTTCCATAAACAAAATTTCAATTTCACAGGAAGCTCAAAATAAAGCCACTTGTATCAGCAGTTCGCACGGATAGCTGCTATATTCGTGAAGTAAGTTGATCAGAACGTTCTCAATGAACATTTCAACGTCTTTACTTATTCCTCTGACATAATTTCACGGTTTTTTCGTTGGGTAGATTGGAATTCCAGCTATCGGATTCTCTCCATTGAATCACACACCAGTATTGCTTCATGGTCACGATGAATTCGTATCAGCAGAGGTTTATTTGGCCGGTATTCCAATTTATGAAAATTTGATTAAAAAGTTGGCGGATGTCTGAAATAACAAAAGAATAAACTTTCTGTGCTTCAAGTTGTTAAATTTCATTTGAATGAGTCACTGAGACCGATACCTCGATCTGAGCACAATATTGGTTTACCTAGTATGTGACACTGTGGCCTACTTTTGATTTATGATAGTTCCAGCGTTACACTTGTCAAGGTTCTTTCAGCATTAAGAACCTAAAGTCGCAGACTGAATGTTTTTCGCATCGAAAAAGAAGGTACAACTGGACAAGAAAGGACTTTCATACAGTGCATGCTCTTATGCGGTACAAATTTCCATACTGCCTTGAAAACTATTATTCCCTTTAACTTTTTCTCACCAACTGAATCACAATCCACCATTCTTGACAAACTCCAACATTCCAACCAACTGGTGTGCAAACACGAAAACCAGAGGTAAGGAAAACCCATAAATTTAGAAGCTGCAACCGAAAGCTTGAAAAAGTCATAACAGAAAAAGTTCAAAGTGTAACTTTGTGAAACTATTATACCTGCATCATATCAACAAAAATTCGTGGAAGTAGGTTATTGTTGCATGGGCTACATTCCACCTCTCTACCCTATAAATGTCACCTATATATTGGCTGTAACGGGAAAACTTAATCTGGTAAATTCGACCTTATGTATGTTGAAACTAATGAAGCAAAACAACATGAGTGAATCTGTTCGTTAGCTAGCCAGACGGTGTAGGTTAGGTATGCTTTCAGTCTGCAAAAGAATATCAATCTGTAAGAGTTGACATTTTAACAACTGGTAAATTATCTACCATCAACAGCAAAAGAATGGAATGATCTCTTGTTGTTAATCTGGGCTTGGGTCTTGATAAAACCGTTGCATGCAGCAAAATGTTAAATCGAATGAAGTAAAAGATTTTATACAACATTTTTGACCGAAAGAAGTGACAGATTCAACGATTACTCAGCGCGACGGCTGTCCATATCTTCACAAGTCACCAGTCGAATTACTTTAGTGAATTTATTCCGGTCATTTCATTTCCGATCCCTTAAATAAACGTAACCAGAACAAACCCATTTATTTAGATCAGTTTATCCACCATTATAAATGCCGACTCGCATGGAAATATACCTTTGGCATCGAACCAAAATAATTGTAACAAATTTGGCCCATATTCGATTTTAATGTGACTGTTTTACATCGTTTAAAGGGGATTTCTTTGCTGACTTTTATTACACAAATCCTGAAACTATAAAGGTAAATCTGAATGTATTTATTATTTAAATTTAATAAGGGACTTTGTAACCGACCGTAAAAAATATTTTATTCACGGAATGATGAGAATTTGGGACAATGTTGTATGTAAATAGCGTTGAATAATTGCAAGGAAGAAAAGAAACGCGAATGCCGTACGTATTAGGTACACCTAAATTGTGTAACAATGTGAAGGATTTATTATTTATCAGCAAGAAATGCCATGGGTAGAGGAAATAATAAAAGAGGAGATGAACTTGCAAAGGCTTATCATATTTCTGTCGATGAGCTCTGGTTAACGTCGTCCGTTGTTAAAACAAAGGAATGCCCTAGACTCTCGGTTTGAAGGTATTAGGCCTCTACTTCCTCATCAGTTTGAAGAAATACCGGTCTCATACGACAACCATTTATCATCAGTTTCCCTGTCGGATCAATTACTTCATTTGATCTAATTTTTTTTGATAGATTGATTGAATTCGCAACCTTTTACTTCATTTTTAGTTAAGACGATTTTTGCTATATGAAGGAACATAACACAGAGCTTGTCGTTTATTTATGAACTCGTTGTCGATAACAGGTGAAAGCCGCCGGTATCAGGTTGAAGAGAGATGATTGTGAAGTGTTTGCAAAATAACATGAAAATGTTGCTATGTATTGACTAAGTGATTGTTAACCTGCCTCTAATAACAAAAGGTAATGTCTGACCAAGTCTGCTACAGTGTTACGAAATTCTCAGAAACACTGTCCGATTTTGGTCCCTCTAATCTAGTATTGTACCGAACCCCGCGTGTAAAATTGTGTACATCAAGAGATAAAACACTCAATTTCAGTGTGCGTAGAGTATATGCGTTCACACACATATTAACATGTTGTGTTTTCCCTCCGAGCGATGCAATTTTATCGATTTGTTGTTGTTGTTGTTGTTGGTTTTGTGATCAACAAACAACAGGTAAATCAATTTTCTTGTATTCGTTAATGGAGTATAAATACAAAAACGAAAACATTTTATGCACAAGAGCGAGGGGTTTGAATTTTGAGAGGTGTGTCTGATATATTGTTGCTTGCCGGTGTTATGAGAATCGTAAGTCTATATTTAGATCGAACTTTTTCTGCCTTGTTGAACATATTTTTCGGCTATGCTAAAGTTTGATTCACTGATATTCGAGTCTATATCATAGACATCATAGATTAGATAGTGAACATGAGTTGCAATATTTCACTTATTTACTAATCGAATGTGAAATTTACACAGTTTCCATAAGTAGAAAATCAAAATTCGATACAAGTTAACCACTAGAAGATGCAAGACTAGATTGCAATATTTAAGCTTTCCATCCATCTGATTGCTGCAGGTGTAATTTAGTGAATCTATTTGAAACCGCCACTGGAAGATCTTAGACTAGAGTTCTCGACTTTATGCTGGATGAATGGATGCTGTCTTTAGAACCCCAATGGTGTAAAAATTGACCAGATCTGCGTCCAGTGCGAAGACGGTTTAATTTCACCCATAATTTACACGAGGCTCGAATCCCGGAGGTCGGTGTGACGCTTGATTGATTATGTTGCTTCGGTCTGGATTGTTTCGTTTCCATTCGTAGTTCCAATTATCGGTAACTTTTCAATTTGCAATGTGTAATCAGCGGAGCTTCATTCTGGCTTTCTCGAGGATAATCTCAGGTCGTGACCGATTTATTAGTGCTGCTTGTCTGCGTAGATGAGGTGGAGCTATGTGTTGACAACCAATTCGTTGGGGTTGGTTGTATTGTGCCAGAAAATTTCACTGGCAAGAGAGCTTTGCGGTAGTTAGAAAAGTGAAATTTAGAACATTATACTGGTAACCAACGACCTTGATTTAAGTATCTATTTCCATTCTTGCAGTTGGTAGTGAAGCTACTACAAAAAAAGTGCCCAAAATTTTGAATTTCTGTCCTGAACAAGGTTTTTTAGCCTACCTCTAATGAAACATCTGAGGGAAATTCATTCTGTGATAACGATAGATTTCACTTTAAAGAAAATTTAGGTCGCTTCGCTCACTTACTGAATTTACATGCCTCACTTCCGTTTATTCAATCAATTATCAAAAAAGTAGTTAAAAATAGTGGGAGTTGAGCATCCCCTGTGTTTTTGGTCTGGCAACGGGCCTATTCTCTCTGCATACGAGCTCACACGTTCTCTAAAATTGCATGTGTTCATTCCAAGTGAATATCTATTTTAACGAGTAGTGGAATGGTATGCTGATCTTACTAAATAAGATAATAAGACGGTCTTCTTGTTGACATAGAACATCAAAAGAGCATGAGTCATATGTTTTGACCGGAAACATTTGCTCGGCATGTTTAACTATGCCTTCGAATTTACATTGAAGTGGGACATTGTAGCGTTACAATAACTCGTGTTTTATTTTTAAGAAAAGTTGATGCTCAATAAAATTTGATGATAGAAATACAACCACCTTCGTTTTAAAATTGTGTGGCATTTTGTTTCAGCTGTTTTCTCTGTGGTTGTATTAAAATTAAATTGTCTCTTTGTCCGATTTAAATTCAGCGCCAACATTCTGCGTTAGACAGAATTTGAATTACCGCGTTGATTTTGACTATCGGTAGGATTTGCGTTAGCATTTGAATTTCCGTTATAGCCAGGATTTAATCCACGGAGCAGGGGATTCTGTGCCTGACCTGAAACTAGAAATTCTGATTTTAATCATGTTCAAGTTGAGCCCGAAATTTTTACTTTAGGTCTAAGGTATGAGCTTAACCTTAACCTGGCTTGAATATCTGAAGTCAGAAAACTAATTTTGCATGATTAGGAGACAAGAGGACGTCCATAAATGGCGACCACCGTTTTCCCTAGACCATCAACATGACGAGCCTTTCATACTTCGCTAGGCCCCCTTTCACGTTAAAAGTAGATGTCATTCATGGGTAATTCTTTCCCACCTTGATATCCATTCAATGCAGTGTTTGTATTGGCATTTGGAGTTCCATTCGGTCCAGGATTTTGGTTACCACCTCGACTTCCATTATAGCCAGGATTTAGTCCTCGGAACAAGGTAGTTTGGGCCTGACCTGAAATTGGAAAATCTGATTGTAATTATTGGTTGAACCCAAAATGTTTACTTTTGGTGAGGTTGAACTTAAATTTCTGGTTTACCCTGACCTGGCTTGGTCCTGAAGTGATCAGACCAATTCGATTCACGTCAAGATTCATGTTTGAAATAGTCAAAACGTGCTCAGGTCAAACCAAACCTTGACTTGACCAGGTTAAACTGAGTCTGTTCCGGAGTCTTTTACATCAAAAGATTTCGGAATCAAGGCGGTAAATTACTATTAACGACAACACTTTGCAATAACTCTCTTACCAGGATTCGTAACGACTTGAGTTCCATTATTGAAACCAGGCTTACAACATGATACACGTTCGCCCCCATATCTACATCTGTATTTCACCCGATTCGCTTCAACGTATTCTGGTGGACAGATCTGGCTCGGACAACCCAAATCGAAACAATCTGGCAATTTTGACGGCCTGCAACAATATGAAGAGCCAGCATATGAGGCACAGTCTCCTCTACTTCGATCTAATTCACGATATCCCTGAGGACAATGTGGCGAGATTGAACAAACACTGCGGAAGCAGTCTGGTCCCTTGCCATGTTTACAGCAACGGTTCTTTTTCCTGTTTCTCCTGCAATCTATGAAAAGGGATACTACGAGTTTGAGATGGATCTCATGATATGCAAGCATTTGTCATACCGCTACGTGTCTTTGAAATAGTGTCGTACCCAATAGGACAGGTTGGATCTTTTACACACGATGTATGAAAACAATCTTCCGATGAGAAAAGTTGCGTCGCTCCATTAAAAAGATCGTCGATTAATCCAGCCGCAGTCGGTTTAAACACTGTCACTATGTGTAGAACTGCAACTACCAATATTGTCCAAGTAGTTAGAAACTTCATATTGTGACTATTACGTTTTGAATTCAATTCCAAATATTTCACTAAAGCACAACGAGCAAAATTTTGCTCCAAATTTAACGCGACAACTCAAGACGTACACTGAAACAAGCCTTTGAGACTGTCTATGACAATTTTCGCTTCATTGATAACCTTTTATTCAGCTCGGTGGGGATTATCAAATATAGCCCAACACATTATTGCGTCAAGTCAATATGATTTCTTTACAATTTTTCAGTCAGCTAGCTATTCGATTTCAGCTCATTTTTAACGGAAAGGAAGCACTCTTTCTTTATCTGGTGATACATTGCGATATCTTCGTTGCTCATTTCCAGCACACTTTAAAACAGAACGTTGTTCCTAACTGATGCTACGAGGCCTTTTAGCGGATTTGATTACAAGACTTGCCTTCGGCTCGTGCTGGAAACCTCTTGTTTACATTGTATGCTAGTAAAATTTCTATTTTAACAGAGTTGTGGTTACGGTCTCATAACTTAGTTACTTCAAACACAATAGTGAGTTCGCGATTAACAAACTGATTCATGTAGCTTCGGAAAGTCAACATTATACAAATGTAAATCATTGCCTATAATGAACAGTTTACGTTGGTACGGAACATGAATTTTATGATGAATTTCCAAGATGGACACAAGTACTTGTAATGACTACCTTACGGATGGTATAGATGGTAAATATCAATTTCAAAGCTTATGTTGTCCTCTTGATTAACACACAAGAGCAAAACTCGGTCGCTACACAAAATGTAGACAAAAACAAGACATTGACCTCTGTACAATAACATGATTATTTTATGACAAAAAAATAGCGATTTCGAAATGGTATCTTGCTTGTCTTACGCTATGAATTACTTTTGCGATCATGAGATATCATGTAACGTCGTAATTTGTCTTGACCTAATTATCTTCAATTAGCTCCTTTGAATTGTTCTTTTGCGAACTGGGGCTACGCAATGGTTGTTGGATTTTTGTTACAATTATAATGAATGAACAAATGAAATGAAATGAAATGGTGTCACACTTCAGGAGGAAATGGCAAGGAATTGTCATATAAAAAGGGAATTGGCAAGAGTAAATGTTCCGAAAATAGGCAATTGGTGTTACAAAATTTTGCTCAGTGAGTAACCCCTC